>JABFOV010000986.1:0-29272 GCA_022817685.1 Aradophagus sp. ZL-2020
CGGATATATCATGCCGAAAAATTCTATACGCCGCTTGGCATTAAACCTCGAAAGACCGCTTTATTATTTCCACCATTTTTTTGCAGTTTATTTTCGGTTTTTCTACATAAACTCTCACGATCAATCATGCTTTGAGTCGTGCTTCAACTTCGAATGACGATTTCGAGCATCGTTAATTTTTTCATTCGAACTAATAACTTTCCGAAAGTGCTGCGTCCCTTTTTGGCGAATTTAGATTCTTTGGTTGGTGGAAAAAAGGTACCCACAAATCGAATGTCCATAACAAGATACTAATAGAATGGTAACATCGGGAAACTGATGGCACGTCTTTCTGTTACTCAGTTTCCTCTTTTGATTGATATGGGTGCCTTGCTGGTTTTTTTTTCTTCTTCTTCCAGCGAACGTCTTCTTTATACGTGATCTGATGCCAGCATGGAAGGTTATTCATCCGAGTCGTGTCACGTTACGCGGTAATGTGGGATATGCTATTTGTTGTGTTAATGCCAAATGGTGTAAGGGCGCTCGGGTATTATGCGCAATGATACTCCTACAACACTCGCCTCGCAGTTGTGACAAAGGTTTGATTGAGTGAAGCGAGCGCTTGCACGGACGGACACGTTCGGGACTTGTTTGCTTTTTTATTTTCTCGAAGAAAAGATAAAGTCAACAAAAGTCGCAACAGAAAGTAATATAAACGGAAGAAAAAATAAATGTTGTCGAAACTGTTTAAAAATTTGAAGAAAAGCCAACGTCGAGTCAACAAATTATCGGTAATAAAAACCTAAATAAAATTTCACGAATCAAGAGAGAAAATAATAAACAAACATCAATGTAAAAGACGGTAATAAACGGTGAACTTTATTGTTAACAGGAACGGTTACATAAGAAATTAAGAAAGTGCGTGAGCAGAAAAATTTATACAAAGAATATAAACAATGGAATCATTGTAATTAAAGTTGCGAAAAAACTTTGCAATTTAAATAGAAGGACCTTTGCAAAACAACGATTTCAACGCAATTACGGGGAGGAACGATTTTCGATAAAAGCAGTTAAATGAACTTTTTATCAACAATTCCGATCAATCATGCTCGGAGTATCGGCCAGATAAACCCATGACTTATTTCATAAGTTCGTCCGATAACCTTGCTAACCTTCCGGCCATGACCGAAGCTTCGACCTTTCGTCGTACAGAGGTAAAGATTTATGAACTTCTGCTATAATCAAGCGAGTATTTTCTGACGACAAACACTCTAAAGGTCAACTCTTTGCGTTCGATTCCTCGAAACTAAGTCACCGTTGATCAACTGTCGTTCCCGTTTCAAGCACAAAATCAATTATGCGGAACGCGAAATTCTAAAACGAAGCAATTTACCATTACAGGCTGTTATTTATTCGCTAGGCGAAAAGCCTGCAGAACACAATGTATTGCCAAAGAGGAAACGCACGTGTTACCGAATCGCAATCAATCCCACGTTACTTTCCCTTTCTTGATATCTGGGTTATATTTACTAAGCGACCAGCGAGATAAACATCGACCGCATCACGCGCTTTGCCGTTAAGTGGCATATCGGATCGGTTGCCACCCGCATACGTTTGAAGTATCCGTGCTTTGGATTTAATTGACATTAGGAAAAGAAGCGGAAAGCTCGTTGGAGAGCGGCGTATTGATACGTCACGTTGATTGACATTCCATTTCGTTTTGACAAGCGTTAAACCCGGACTTTGGCGAGGCTTCGGCTTCAATTTGAATAGAATGAACGTCATCTTCCCCCTGTTCGTACAAAGTTATATCTTCGGCGGAGCAAATGGCACCGTGGGCCCGGATCATTACAAATCAGCTGCGTTGATTACACGTAGAACTGTTTCGAAACACGGTTCTATGATCCTGAATGTTAATTAATATCTTGGTATTAACGAGAAGTAAGAACAAGAGAAATCGAAGCCGTGTTCAAGTTTTCGTTGTTCTTCATTGAAACAAGTAATTATCAATTGTAGGCGCATTTTTAATGACCTCCGGTCTCATTAGCCTCACAGAAATTTTAACGCAATTTAAATTCAGATCCAGCCGGCCCGGTCAAACACGTGCGGGTTGTTGTTAATTATCATTCAGAGGTAATGACATGCTTGCGCTCGATGACCCTAATATTTGCATATAATAATTGTTCGCAGCTAATGCTCGGTAATTTAATTACACGAAAAGATTTTAATTCAAGTCCCGCGATGAAATACGCCGGGAAATTTGCCTATCTCGCATCTTTATTGTTTAGTTGGTCGAAGAAGAGCCGCGCGTCTCGAGAAGGATCGGAGAAGATTACAACCATCGACTGGGAAATTGATGATTGTCCGTTGCGCGGTACCGGCACGGTAATTTAGTTAGCGTAACGGTTGCGAGGGGGCGCATCGGTATGCCGGTCCCCGCGCGAGCCCTCAACAATCAAACGGTGGCGCGGATTAGGGGGGTGGATTCCACGGGGTGGATTTACATTTTAATTCGCATACTAAAATCTGCGCCGCGAAGTAGAAAAGTCGCGTACACTATACCCGCAGCTGTCGCATTAACGTTATAAAGGTGAGTTACACGGCCGCAGGGCAACCTGGCGGCCATGGAATCGTTCACGCATGCCGATCTTGAAATATGTACCCGCGGATGAAAATTGTTGGTCGCGATAATGCGCACTCTAACTCACCACGCTCATCTGTGCTTGTTCGCTTAAATTCGTTTATTTTGTAAGTTTTAAACCATTTTTGAGAAACCTTCCGTCTTCGTACAGTTTCATCCTTTTCCGACCCCGTGTCGCGTAATCACTACCCATCAGGCAATCCGCGGAAGTTGCGACTGATTCACGAGCTTCTGCCGCGATTTCTATTCAGCTGAGAACGAGGGACTTACTCTCATCGCAATTCTTTGGTTATATTTGCTCAATGTGGCCGGGGTGTATTGTGATTCGGACGATTCTGCGCGCGTTGTTGCGTATCTTCTTGCCGGATCGTAATGCTGCGCATTGGCCAATAAAAATGCGCTACAAGCTGCGTTCGGATGTGATAAGAATTACGCAAGTAATTATGGTCGGCTGAGTGATTCATTATAATTTATTGTGCGATTGTTCGGGCCCCGACGGTTTTATGGCCAATGTATAATTTCGCCGTTTTTATGCGTTGCCGCGTTTCTGTGATTTTTCAGCGTGTTTGAAGATTGTCTGTAAAAAGACGGGAGAAAAGAAGAAAACGAAGAACTTCTGTGGACGAAACCGTCCTATCAAAAGGAAACTACGATCGTGCGGGAGATTTGAAAGTATAGCCAACTCTTTCTTTTTTCCAACTGCGCAATAAGCCCGATAATCGTGTAGTATTAATTGAAGCAACGCGCGCTGGTTATGTCAGACGTGATCTTCTTTTCGTGTAACACGAATTCCGCCGTTTAATCGCGATCCCAAAGCGAGAGGAGGAACTGCGATGGAACGCATTCTAATTAGATTTCCCCATTGTGTGTCACTCCCCTTCACCGAAGAGCAACCGAAGACGTAATCGACTTAATTAGTAGAGGCCGACCGTCATACGCAATCGGCTCTCGTGATATTGTTGCGCTCCTGAGAATCCCATTCTTACGTCTCATCGTTGATTCACCTATTACACAAAACGCCCGGAGTTGCGGGCGCAACAATGCCGGATTACGCAGGAAAAACTGTGTCGCTGATTATTCGGTTCCTCGGCCGGCGATGAATGAATTTTTGTCGACGAGTTTCCCGGCAGCCCCGTCCCACGGGCAGGCACGTGAAGCCGGAAGTGCGACTTGACTCATTACGTCGAAGGTGGGATATTATGAATAGGCGGGGAAAACGCTCTTCCCCCGTTATTATCGCTGTTGGAGCCGTTAACGTTAATGGATGTACACGCGGCATTGTCGAGGCCCAGAAAGACGTGCGGGCCCTTCAGGCGTGCGTAATTGAATAGATGCAGCTGCGCCGCGAACCACGAGCTCGTAAAACGTTAATAGGCCGCGCGGAGGTCCCATGGAAATCATAATCCCGCAAACTTGTCTCTTTGGAGATTAAACACTCGCGGGCTTATAAATCGGACGTAAATTGTAATACGTAACTGGACGGCAGTAAAACAACTAATGAAATAAGCGCGGGCCACGATGTACTTGAGATAACACTGCAAAAAAGCGGCATCCGCCGTCGAAAAGTCCAGGCGATTTCGTCAGGCGCGAAATGAAGCGCGCGGTTATCTGCGGGCGGAATCGCACGACGAGAAGTTGGACCGCGGTTAGTGCAGAATCATGTCGGCGTAATATATTTTGTAAGATAATGATGCCGTTTTTCGTCGAAAAGCTACTAAACGGTCGCATTAAGCCTGCGCTCTGTCGCCACGAAATGCATTTGTGCCCCGTGCTCATCTTATCTTAATTATAATTCATGGCCCCGCTAATTAGCGATATTTTTATGCAAGTGACTTATCGTGGATGCTTATCGATCAATGGTCTTGAAACACTTTCGGCCGTAGCATCGTGAGGAAAAAAGTGAAAATCCGAGCGCGCGCACGAGGAACTAGTAGTCCGGGGTTCTTGACCCCGACCGAGGAATTTCGCGTCAAGTTGAATAGAGTCATTACAGGAGCCAGTCTGGGATGCAAAGACACGCAAGGTTCGTAGGTTGTTTTTCTTTTTCCTCTTTTTTTTCTTTATCTTTTCTTTATTTTTATTACACATTATACTATGTACAACGTACAAATATTACAGATGATTGCGATCGCGTGAACGGCACCGACTGGGTCCTTAGCTTTTTGCTTCCTCCTTTTATCCTTTCGTTTTCTTTCGCCTCAAAAGGGAGCGTTACTTCGCGAACTTGTGGTTTCCACGAAGACCCGGGGTAACGTTGAGATGTAATTGTACGTTTAGCGCAATCGTAAGCGTCACGCAACGAGCGAACGTCGAATTGAACGGTACGAGGTATATGACGAGGAGGCGGACGAGGTGAAGGAACGAAGGGAATTCCCTGCTCGAAGACGACTCTAATGATCGATCGTAGCCTCCGTTACCGAAGCGTTGCGTGGACGGTAATTTCCTTGTTTTCACCGTGACCTTGAACTTGCCTTGGTCAGAGAACGTTGCCATGTCTTCCTTCCTAAGCGTTTCGCTGCGATCTCTAATTGCGGTTCGAACCCTCGTCGTCGTAATTTGCTTGCTGCCTTCAAAAGCTTTGGTTTCTTTTTTAACGACTGTTCAATCGTGCGCTGATTGCCTCGGTTGCGTCAGCGAATGACATTGTAAATTGCCTCCTCGTCCTCGTTCGTGTTCCGATCGTCCACCTCAATGTGCGCGGCGATCTTCACGTAACCCCGGTCATTCTCCTTGCCAATCGCTTTGTATGGTAGCGGTGGTTTCTCGTCTTGAGAAAATATTGAAAGTGGATAGCTGTTTTCGCCCGGCTCGCAGATTTCCGCATAAATTTCCTCGTGACGGGGTGGTGGGGTCGGTGGAGTTGGAGTTAGACTGTCTCTGACCTTGGAATACGGCGGATCTGGGTCTCCGTGGGTCTGAACCTCCAACACGCTGGTAGATACGGACCTTTGTACCTGCGGTATTTTACCTGGACAAGAAAAACCGAGAATGACAAATCTGGATTCTTTTTGCAACACTTTTTATAAGAAAGACTTTGCAACGCAAAAACCAACCTGATCCGACCGAAGACATGGACATAAAGGTATTGGATTCGGACTCCAAACTGGCGTATCTTTCAGGAGACCTCATTCCTATTTCTGGCCTGACTGCGAAGGTGAAGGACGCGGACTTCTTCGCTGGATTGCGACTACGATGACCTTGGGTTATTCTGCTGATCTTTTCCAAGAATCCGGAGCCGGAATTACCGTTGCTAGAGCGTGAGTTACTTCGGTCACGGATGGTCGTTTTCTTGATGTGCTCCAGGCCTTCCTTTAGGCTCTGCAAAATAGGCTTCGTTTCTGGTTTGGTTTTGATTTCCTTTAGGTGTAGCTCCTTCAATTGCGTTCCACCCACCGGAGGAGGCTTGGGGGGAGCCACCCTAGGTTCAGTCGCCCTTTGATCGAGCGCTCGTCTGAAATTATTCAAATGGAAGTTTATTCTAAGAGCATTCGTGCGTTAAATTAGCTTCTATTGATAATTACCTCGTCTCAAGACTATAATTTAAAAATGTTTCGCATGTGAATAATTGAAAAATACCTGCACGCCGACAGCAGTCGCTGCATCTTTGGCGATGCCAGCAGCCTGGCTTCTGAAAGGCAGCCCAGACGAGATCTTTTCACTCGAGGCGCCGCTGGCCCTGTAGCTACTAGCTCCAGAAGTTCAGGTACTGTCGCACCGGGCAATGGCCTCTCTGGCATCATTGGAACAACACAGCCTAAAACGATTGGTCCCCTTGTCGTAGACTCCAGTTGCATTAAACCACTGTAGTCACGAGGAAGTGGAATCGGAAGTGGTCCTGCCACCAGCCGTACCTAAAAGAAATCATACGATAAACCAATTTTTTTAATTGCTTTAAGATTAAGGTTAATAATTGGCAATGATGCAAATTTCGAAATAAAAGTTTTATTTCCCACTCATTAACACAATTACAAAAGAGGAATAGGAGTAATTGAAATTTCAAATTGAAACTAACAAGTTGACCAGCATTAAAGAAATATCCCTACCCTGAGAGGAAGGTCTTTTTTCGCCAGTTGATGAACTCTGTATAGCACGGCATCGCTGCCAGTATCGAAGTTTCCACTGGGACAAGTCGCGTAGAACTCGCCTCTTGCGGACAGAGACGCAAAGAGCTCGTGTCCATGAGAGTCGAGGCACTGCGCGTATTGGTCTCTCTCGCTGGATCTAGAACTCTTGCTCTCTGTAATTGCACTGGTGAGACCTGGCAGGCTAGATGAATTTGCTTTTCTCGTGTCCTGAAAGACTGCGGTAAGACGCAATACCTCGCCAGCCCTGACCGTTGTTTTGGTGTAGTGCGCCCGCAGGTTGCCGTTCTCTGGAACAAAGTTCAAACAACGCTTAGCATTTGACGGCTCATCATATTGGGACAATGCAGCGCGTAATGACATAACAACGCTTTCTCAGTGACATGCGGCTTTCACTGAAACATCCAAGTATTGCGTTACGGAATACGCCCGGTCATAACAGCAGACTACGTTATAGTTACTAACTTCTGACAAGCAGCAGTGACAACAAAGCCGACTAGTTGGCTGCCTATTTGTGTCACGGCCAGCCGCTGCACCCAAGAGAATAATCTCCCTTACCAGTGAGTCTTTGTGCATTGTCGCGCAACATAGGCGACGACTGCTAGGTGTAACGCCGCTACCACTCGGCAAATTCAATGAGACGTTTTTTCCCCTCGCGCAACGTTGAATGCCATATTATGGCCATTCACGTGTTGAAAATAAGCCTCCGACAATATCATTTCTTTTACGATCGTTTTTCTCTCGCACGCATCGAGCTATGCATTTTGTATGAGCGCCGTGTCGAAACAAGAAACTATTTCAGGCACCATTGATCGCGCGTCGCAAAACTGAAGACTTCCGTCACGTGAAGGAAACGTCCGACGACAAATTCATTATTCTATCTTGAAAATCGAAGATACCAATTGTTCGTTTTCATACTGCATTTTAACTTTGATCACCTCATTACCGACCATTTTCACATTACTTTTCCTCGTGAAATCGTCGATTCGTTCAGGGAATCCGTCACGGTGTCGAACCGCAATACGCATCTACCATTGAAGTTCTCGTCGAGCTTCATTTATGACCTTGTGCAATGTTCGGAACAAACAATTCAGCTTTGGCGACAATTCGCGGACGACGTTATTGCGGTTGTGGCGCGTTGCGGTATTACCTCGCGATAACAACCAGTCATTCTACGTTCAACAATTATAGCGTATCACAATTTTATTTCTACAATTAAGACGGCGTAAATTCCTCATTGACTTTTTAACGTTCCCGCAGACGTTCCTCCCGATAATGCCCAGCCGATAAATGTTATGATGTTAAAATTAATAAACACGTTCTTCGTTAATGAGACAAAAAGCGCGGTCCGTTTAACGCGCGTCCGATAACTACAGAAACGTCCGACTTATCACAATGACCGGTGAGGATTTTACGTTATCGCAACTAGAAGATAAATAGGCGTAGTGTTGAAAACAAAACGGCGCGCTTTATTGCCGCGTAATTACATGCGTCGTTTATAGCGTACCAAGCAAGGTTGCGAACTCACCCATTTTCGAGTGCGTCAAAGTGTACGCTCGCAGCGGCTTCGCCAGCAAAAATGACGGCACGCTCGCGCGCACCAAAGCGCCGACTCGCCGATAAACCCGGGCGCTTCCGGTGCCGCCGTTGTTGGACACCACGGAGAACCAACCTGAAACAAGAAAAAGCAAGAGCAATTTAAAATATTTGCTCTCTTCGAGCGGCGTTCGTTATCTCGTTAACGTTCTTATGCGGCTGCCAAGTCACGTAAGCGGCTTAATTGATATCAAAACCGCGACATCTGCGGCGGCATTCGAGTTCAATTAGAGCCTCCTTAAAACTAGATCGGCTTCACCGTATCTTAATCCGCGACAAAGTAAGTCGACTTAGTGAAAATCTCTGCCGAAACACGCGGTTTCGCTTTCTCGCAGAACGGATGCATGTGTGTCAGGATGTACGTGACAAACGTCACCGTTAACGAGTCAAGCGGAACGTGTTCCAGTTTCGTCTCGTACGGAAAAGACCGACCCTCCGTAGTTGAGACTAATTCCCATTTAAGAGTCTCACTTAGAGCGGTGCTCGATAGGAGAAGAAGAAAGGAAAGGAAAGGAAACGAAAAGCAGAAGACAGTTTGGGGTCCTTACTTATCCGTCGTTTTGCTTGTAATTGTCGTGGAGGCTCGGTTCCCTTTCAACACGCAACGCCAAATCGCTCTAAGTGCAATTACTCGTTGATTTTCGTGAAAGCATAATAACTCGGCCGTCGTCCTACGGTGACGTGCACCGGCGATTCAACGATTTTATTACCTGCCGAGTAATTAGGGAATTGACAGTGAAATGGGAGTAAATTGCTTCTCATTTGAGAAACGAGTTTTAACGAAATTCCGACGTTAATGATTTTTAATGGTCGATTATCTTCAGTGAAAAGATGCCGGGGTAAAATTGTAGCCATTGAAGTATAGAGAGGTATTAATTTGATTGAGTTGAAGCTGGAAGAGCCAACAGAAAATTGTTGTACGACGTAAACTATTTTGCACGTTGGATATCATTTAAATACAGTTACATCTTCAATGCAATACGAGGAATCAACGTTGCTCGATCGAAAAGATTCTATGCGAGTGGAAGTATATCGGAGAGCGCAACGAAAATGTTAGATCCGGGAAATGAGCCTGCTGTTATATAACTCTTGGCGAGCAGCACTCTGCATAAGCATCATCCCCTAGATGCCTCTTAAGCGTGTCTAAAGTTGATTCCGTAGGCAATGAGATAAATTAATAATTTATCGTCGGAGCCCGATGCATCGAACGTAACGGCCGGATAATTTACAGGCATATGTAAACATCCGTTTCCCGTCGGTGCCATTCATAAGACGAGGCGTATAATTCGCAGCATCGATTAGCGCTCTCCGTCTTGCTTTGGCCAGTTCGTGCTCGCCGTACGTGATCATATCTTCGCCATCTTGGATTGATTTACAACGAAAGTCTTACGCTCGGTACCGATGATACTTTTATTAGCCGGTCAGAAATTTATAGACAAACTGACAGCTTATACAAGCATTACAATGTAATCTCGTACTAAGAACCGGGAGAAAGATTCGTCCTCGGGGCAGGCGCAAATACAGCCGAGAAAATGAACAACAATAAATTCCCCCCGTCTACAATCGAGCGAAATAATAAAATGTACTCGCATTGCGAGGGTATTATCTATCGGTAATCCCTAGAGTAAACACACTGCGAAGTATCGACAGTGAGATCTCCCGCATTCGTCATTACCGGACAAAAATGACACGGTGCTCTAGCGGTCGGAAAAATTGTGCGGTGGATGTTGGATACAATGATGCCAGGTACACACAGTGATCTTTGTGGTATTTTATGGGTTCATTTTGGAAAAGTTGACTTAAAAGGAGCAGTACTGTTTTTAAGAATGTATGCATCTTTCGAATAATATTTACTGGATTTTATCAGAAAATTATGTTTACATATATTACATATTACATTTGCGTCTATTTTTTATTTCATTCAAAAACCATGATAATTGATTTTATTATAGCCTGTAAATTTTCTTAAAAAACTGATGAATAAATTGTCCATAATTTGTTTATCTTCCTTGACTTTACGGAGTTGTACGGAAATTAATGCTAGACCTATTTACTGTTGATGTAGAAAATGCTTCGATCTCCATTAAACTCATTTTTCCTACTTTAACATGTGCGCGGACATGCAACAAGTCAAACATAACCCACGAATACTGTTTACACGATGCAATATAAAACTTTTACATTACCAACACTGTCACGAATATTTTGCAATTATTATATTTTCTTCGACGAGAAGCGTGCAATGATTTCCGCCTTACTTTTCACTTTTTACGCGATTTGATACTGTTAATTTTTCCCACGTAGTAAATATGAGTATAATTTCCACCCAACATGAATGTGTCGTAAGAACTAACAAGGTAAAAACGTCGCACTTTTAGATCCAACAGCTGACTGCTCGAATTGGACTGGTTTCACTTCAGCTACTCGCACTTGACATTTCCCACCGCAAAAAGAATTACGATGTTAATTCGTGCCAGCAATCTGGACATTGTAATTGCCCCTATCAGTGGTTATCTAATCTGATCTGCACGCGGTTGACCCGGCCAGATAAAATCTGACTAGATTTCATTAAGTCGTCACCGGACTCTCATTAAAACGCGAACTCCCCGCGGATGTAACTTGCGCTTTTCTCCATCAATTCCAAAACCACCATTCTCGCAATAACGCCGCTACTTTTCAGACGTCGAGTCAATTTATCTCAAACATTCGGTTACTCAATTCGGCCATTAATCTCGGCCAAAAATAGTCGTCGATAATCTCACGAAACCGCGGTGCCGTTATTCGATCCTTAATTGGAACTCTGTTATAATTGCCTCGATTAAATTTCGCTATTCGTTTTTTGCCCCCTCCACACCTTGACGCAAGATGCAAAAAAAAGAAACAAATTGCGCCCGATTTGATTTACGAGCCAGCGTTATCACCTGTTGCGTCTCGGTCGAGTGTTGTAACGTTTCGTCAAGTCGAAAGTGACGGCTCAATGTGAACGTTTTGGCGGTTACATTTGGCCGAGGGAAAAATGGAATGAATAAATTTCACGGGACCGAAAGACGTTGTTAAATTAAACACTTTCCACGGAGCCACGGCACTTCCGCGATTTTAATTAAGACATTCTGCCTGGAAGGTATGTAACGCAACCTCCCCGTAGCGCGCCGAAGCTACGGCAACAGAAATGGAAATACGCTAGAACTGGCGCGACCGAACCTTTATTGGCTGAAGATAATTGTCCGAGATAGCGAGAACACGGTTGCCGAATACCCGGTACTTATTGCGTTCCTGTTCGATAAGGGACGCAATAGCAGTAGTCACTAATCGAGCGGCGATATAATTGGCCGCTGCGCCAAGTTTCCCTGACTCGCTTCATCAGTGATACGCACGTACGCGTTTCATTATTGCCTTTTTCCCCGGGCTCTCTCGTTGAAATAACAATTCAATCAAAAGAAAGCAACAACGACTCGTGATAAGGGAGATGCTTACAACGGTTCTGCTTTTTTTTGCGATGGATTAGAATTTCAATTAGTTTGAAAAATCAAAATTACAGAAGGAATGAAGCAACTTTTAGTGTGGTAATTTGATGGTCAATAACATTTTTTTTATTCGATGTAAAAATTTTTTCTTATTTTTGTTTTTTTACTTAAAAAGGTAATTTTGTAACTTAAGAAAAGTACGTAAACATTTTCACAAAAATTAGCTGACAGTTGGTGTATAACACTCTTGATGAAATTTTTGTTTGTGCTTGATTAGTTTAAATTTCTTTATTTGTCTCATTCAATTGTTTTAAAATTTTCTAGTCCTATCAACAGAAATCGATCTTAAAAACAATAAAAAGAAAGGGATAGTCATTCCCTTGCAAGAGGGCTGGTAAACACAACGATGCGGGGTTGATCAAATGGATAACAACAAAACGCAAGCTGATGAACCGACGGTGTTAATAGAAAACGTACGATCGCTATTAAATCAAAGCTGCGAAAGAATGTAATAATCGGCTGCAAGGAACGAAATATTGGCGATGCAGTGAACGTAATTTAATCAAGCAATTAATTTTCTTTAACGAATGCCGGATTTGAATTATGAAATAGAGCTTATTAAGTTATAATAATTGAATGTGTCTAAGATGTTGCACAGATAAGGGAATAGAAATGATTGAATGATAGTAATGAATTTATATTAATTCCTTTTGATTGCGAAACAGCGGCCGGAGAAACAAAAACCGATCAACTGGAAAAGATTAGGCTCCTTTGATGTGACGTAAACGTTTACATTAGAAGTAATCAGCTAAACAAATAGGTACATGCTTTTTACAATAGCCGACAAATGAACTAATCAATCAATGGGCGCATAAAAAATAAAATATGTAATAAAATGGCACTAAACTAGCAGAGGTAAAAGAAAGGATAAGAAAGAAGATAAAAAATGACTCGGCTATCCATCGTGAGATCCGGCGAGCGCGTAATAATAATTCACAAAAGAAATTTACAGGCCCAAAGAGGGAAAAAAGGCCGAGGGTTTTATTATTCGCGGACACGGCCTACGGTATAATTAAAGCCGCCACGCAGCGGATAATTTTGAATATATTTATGGTATCCGCGGCCGTAAAAGTGCGCCAAGGCCCCGCGCCCTAACAATGTCTCGGGCGTTTGCGCTTCGTTTTGCGCGTTCTCGAATAATGAAATACAGCCTGCGCCGGCCAATTTGGCAGCACGGAAATTTGGAGCAGAAAATGCTCGCGAAATTGCTCGCCGCGGGGCCGCGTCAATTTTGTAGCGCATTACGACGCGGCCATTACCTGTTGGCATAAATCAGTGCCCCCCTCCGACCCCCCTCATACCATCAACCGCACTGATCGCGGTTCACCTTGACAACTGTCAACTCCGGCGAGCAATTATCAACATAAATCCTCAAATTCGCCTTAGATTTTGTTGATGTCGGTAAAGGATTAGATCTAAAATAATTTTCCTTCGGTTGCATATTACATTTTCATTTCGGCAAATCAATTATCATCTTTATAAACTTGCAAATTGAACTTTGTCTTCATTGATATTGGCGAAAGGTTCGATTAAAAAAATGCGTATACCTCCCAACCCTTTTACTTTAACACCATCTTCATTCAACCGTCATTTTGAATAACTGCAAGGTTTTGAACTAGACATAATTTTGTTTTGGTACCGGCAAAATCTTCTGTTCAATCGCACACATATCGGTACATATCAATGCCGATGTTTGCCGATCGTCGTCCAACTGTCGTCTCTTCTACTTTCAATTACCACTCAAGCTATCAACCCTGCCAACTCCCGGACTTGACTTAGATTTCGTTAATTTTGCCAGCGGATGAACTCTAACGAGTCGCGCACCCATCGGTTACGTAAGATCTCGCGCAGATCGTTACGCGGGATTTACGAGCGCATTTTTTGGGCTTGGCCGGCCGTAAAGACGCGCGCGTCGTGGCGCGTTGTCTCGTTATTTCCGCCGACCTAATCGCACGCGCGAGATCGTAAAGGCCGGCCGTAAACGGGGAGTTAATGAAACGGACCGAAAAACCGGCAAAGCCGAATCGATAAATAACGCGTCGCTCGCGAGCGTTTATCGATGAACCGTCGCGACTTTCACCACGGCTTTTCTTTGTGTTTCCGCCGGGTGGGTGTAGCAGTCGCGGGGATCGTGGGATCGGGAAAACTCGACGAAATGAAGCACCGAACGCGGTTATTTATGGCGGACGAGTCGGTGTCGTGAGACACTTGCCGGTCCGAGCCGTTAGGTGCGGGGCCGCGCTGGGATCGGGATCAAAACCGGGATATGATCGCGATAAGGCGCCCTTGTACGCTCGCCGTGTGATATACATTAATGCATCAGTCGGACGGGCCCCGGCCGCTTACAGTTACCGGTACTGTTTGGCATTAATATTCGATCGCCTGGTCGCCGGGTCAATACTTTAAACGCCTGCATCGTATTAATTGATCATTCGAGCTTTCTTGCTTAACGGCAAAATCGACGGTATCCGAGGAATGTGCGCGATCGTATATCGGCCTCGCTCGTGTCATTCTTCGTGCCGAGGTGTGTTCGGTGTCTCCGTTTTTTTTTTCGGGGCCTTTTTTATATTGGAAAAGATAAGGGGCGACGAACAATTATCAATTGTCAATGAGACATGATTTTATGTCCCGACGGATGCTACGTAGTATAAGTATTTCCTTTTTTTCATATAATTACTTTTGTTTTATTATTATGACGTTTTTTTTATCGCGCAAAACAAAAGTTAAAGGCACGTAATGGAAAACAATTATATACGGTATTTAAAATATATAAGAACATTATTTTAATTCTGGTAAAGTAAAAAGTTCTGAATTTTCAAAATAATTGAACCTTTTCATTCACAAACCAAAGTAATATGATTATTTGAATAATAAATTTATATAATTTCTCGATGTTATTATGGAAGGAATAAAATTCTTTTTATTTTGAAAAAATTAAATGGTATTTTTTGTACCATGGATAATTTTTTTTTTTCTGAATCGCAACTATTCGAACCTCGTTACGCGAGTGCTATAATCATGTATTGTTAACTGCCTGTCATCATTGCTTATTCATTTTCCTCATTTATTCATAAACCACAGTTGGCATTCATTTTCACTTAATCATTTGCATTTCACTTCTTCATACATCTTCATCAGTATTTATTTCCACATTTATCATCATATTGCACGTAACTTTTTGCATTTGTATTGATTAAGAATGATGCGAAATTAAAATTATTAATTAAATGATGTGTCTATCTCAACGACTTGACTAAATGAAAGAGAAAACATTCTTCAAATTATGTAAACCATACAATTATCGCGCCCTTTACAATAGTCACGTTTTTAAAAAAAGGATTTAATTCTTCCCAAATTTAATTTTTTTCAATCAATTAGAATGAAAATACAGCAAAATTCAAACAAAAATTATTGAATTAAGGACTTTTTGTTACCTACGTATACTCTGCATAATTTTACTCAACAGAATTGATGAAATTAAAAATATACTTACGTACATTCAATTTCATATTTAAATAATTGAACCATATTTTATTTAATCCTACAAAACTCTGCCTTCTGTGTCCCAAAGTCCAAATATTATAAAAATTCAAAAAGCTAAACTTGAAAAAAAAAAAAAAAAAATGTCTCGTCCCGTAAAAAACATCTCGACGCCGAACAAGTGCGCGAAACGACATTTAACGCGCTTGACACCGCGCGCTTAATTGTTGCTGACGTGGCCGGCGCAACGCTTGCCTCGATGCAAAATAGATCTGGGATTAACGTAATGAGGCACTTAATTGAGCAGGCGCGAAAAATTCGTCACGCCGAAAGTCACGACAAGATTAATAGGCGGAAGAACGGTCGCGGCTGATTGCGAATTAATCGAGCGCCGCCTAGCGAGGCCGTTGCGTAAGCCCGCTCTCGTGTCGCGTAATCCCGCGCCGAGGATCGGGCGCGAGGGATAAAGGATAATGCGGACAATGAAACGGAAGATAGCGGGCCTCGTTATTACAAGCCTGGGCGAAAAATGATAATGGCATCGGCACGCGATATTTATAGACACGTTACATTAAACGAGCCTTTATCCTTTATTGTTGCCGGCTTACAAAACCGGCCCGTCCGAGTCCAGCCCTGCGGTTCGCCGCGTTGCGTGTCACTCTCATTACTGCGGAGGTCAGGGCGAAGTAAAAGTGAATTCCAGTATCGACTTTCACGTTGCGCAACGGCTATTACATTTTCGCGTACGCAACCGGGCGCATATTTAATATTAATCTCTAACTGACAAGTGACGACAGCTGACAGCGTTCGTTATTCTCAAACGACGAACGATTCGCGCGATGTTTCCGTCGGCTTTCCGCCATTAGAAAACAACCTCCGCGAAATTGTTGGGTTTTTTCGTAGACAAACCTGAAACGTGGCAAATATCACTGCCAACACTGCAAAAAAGAGTCTTGTGTGAGAAGTGTTTTTCTTTGCAACTCTTTTCATGCAAAGGTCAGTTTTTTTCATTGAAATATTATTTTGCAAAAAGAGGATCCTTTCGAATGAAAAAATTCTCGTGAGAATATTAAAGTAGAAATTATTTTCAATCAAAATGGAAAAATTTAGGCCAGGAGGATATTTTTAAAAGCGCAGAGAAATTACGTACAAAATACTTGTTTTCCCAGTGAATTCCACAATGCATTTGGACGAATTTAAATTCGTAGTTTACGCGACACGCATGGCCATTACAATGCAAAATTTGCAATTTCCTTATGGCGCCTCGCGAAGTAACGGAGATGGGAGAGCGAGATGATTAAGTTGATTATTTTTCGACTGCCTTGGCTCTGTCGCTGCGCGGATAATGGCGCTTTTAGTGTCAATTAGAAAGTAACGGCTTTAATTATAACTGTGTCGTGGAAATAACATTTTGCGCCGATCGCGCGGCGCAATCTCGCTTTATCCCGGCCAGGCAATCAGCGGATTAATTGAAAATGATTATAAATCCGGGTGCTCGCGAGGGCAATTCGACCTTTATATTTATTCGCGTGCCGGGCGGATATACGCAAGCGCCGCGTTCCGCTTCCTCCGGGCCCTGCGATCCGCACCATCAGCGGTTCAAGTTCAGTCACGGCCTTGGGCAGACTCATCGTTTCATGCCGGCGAAACATTCCACGGATTCTTGGAAAATTATTTGATTCTGTCGCAGGTCGGATGGTCGTTGGAACGAGCGCCGTTAATATTTTAGAGCGGAGAAATTTGCACGAGTATATTTCTCTTTCGATGCGACTTCTCAATGCTTTTTTAATCAACGAAACCGAATTTAGAAAAAAAAAAAAAAAATGCGAAATGAAATTTTGATTGTGGAAAAAAAAAAATTTAGCACAATTGTGGTGGAAGACATATGCAAAATAATAAAATAAAGTAAAATATAACCATAAAGAAGGCTTGTTCTAAAATTTGCAGATTTTTATGCTACCGAATTTAACTCAAAATAGTTTTTTTTCTTTTCAGAAGTCGAATTCGTTGATAAAAAAACGTTGGTAATTTAAGATGGATTAATAAACGAGAAATGTGACGAACGTTTTTCGTAAATTTTGTAAATCGCGATGTCATGGTAATCATGGTATTATATTTCGTAGAAATTATTTAGATTGTTTATGTGCATAAAGTTTTCTGCGTGGCATAGTACCAGAAGTTTAGGACTCAAAAACATTTTGAAGGACAAGTATTCGGAACAAAACCATGAACATGATTCGTCGCAGAAGTTTAAAAATTATTTTTTAGTAACAAAAAAGGACCGTTTTGACGTTTCCTCAAATTTTGTCCAAGCTTAAATCTCATGGCTCTTTCCCACGTGACAAACTTCACGCAATTTTTTATTTAATAAAAAAGGCCCAAAGAAAAAATTTGGTTAAATGAACAAAATTTTTTTTTTTTTAGTGTACCTAAATTTTTCTCGCATTTTTTTACATGTATATTTCCCTTACTTTTAATGTAAAATTAAATCAAACGTTTGTTGGAAATATCTTCGTCATTTCCGTTACATCAAGTACCTTTGAGTACTGAATTTTAAATAAAAAATACGCGCCGTTAGCGTAACCTCTGTCGCAAACATTTCTTTTATAATACAACTGACTTATGTCGAATCTGAGCAACGTAAATCAACTCGAACGTATAATTTTGCACAATCGCGAGCTTGATAAGCGTACTACGCGGATGTCGGTAGTTTCCGCGAAACGCTTTCCCGTAAGTTCTATTCCAATGAACTTTGGAATCCGAGCGGAGTTGCGTCGGTTTCCCTCGGGTTTCTGCTGTGAAACGCATTGAAAGCAAGAAGAGCCGCAAGAAGTGCACTTTTTAATTCCATCGTCGCACGTTAACAAGTACATTAGATACAGTTACGTAAAAAAATCAACGATGCTGTTGAAAAATCGATTAGTGAATATAAATTCGAAAAAAAGGCGGACGTAAAAAGTTATCGTTTGTAGTATTTATATTCAACATTCGATGCGCTTTTTTTTTTGAATTGAATGTTCAAAACCTAGTTGAAAAATAACATAAGATAAATGGTCGAAATCCAGATTACGTCGCGATTGTATGAATTCCGACTCTGTCAATCAATGACATTTTGTTCCAAGCGATACACGATAACATTCTCAACTAACAAACATAAAAAAATACACGTGTCAGTCGCGCACGACAAATGTTATTTAACGAATTAAACCTCGTAGACATGTTTAGACAACATTTTATAATCACTTCGATTTAAATTTTATAAATTCAGCTTCGGATTTTTAGCGGCTTGTGCAGTAATTAACGTATATATGGTATATTGATCTTTTGCATATGTCAACGTTATGTAATTACGTTCGTGTTTTAGATTTATCAAAATTGACAAGGCTTGATGTCGATACGGTAATTGTACGATTATAAATTTTTGATACTCGTCAAAATGTTTTTGAAAGTAGAAGAAATGCTACAGTAAATCAAGTAGTAAATTGACAATAATTGTGGTGAAATTATCAGTACGATGATCAATAGTAAAAGTAGAAGTAATAAATGAAATAGTTAAATGCCGGCAATCTTTGTAAAATTCATGACAATCATAGTAAATTTAACTGCAATTATTTTCAATTTCACTGACATTAAAAGAAAATTAAGAGAAAAATGTAAATTTTCACTTGATTTTTAACAAATGCATTTGAATGCAATTGTTAAAAACCATTTCTTTCCTTGACAAAGATAGAAGATATTTTCAACTAACATTCGTAAATTCATATTTTCCAAACTAATCGTTGATAAACAAAAGTAATGAAATCAATACTCCGTTAATACTTCATTTCGTCATTAACTCTTCGAATCTCATTTTGCGAACGTATTTCCTGGTTAATTTGTAATAGCGACAAATAAGATAATTGTTACGTAAGCATTCAAGCACGACGAATGATCAATCCTTACATCTCAATACCAGGACAAGCTCATTCTTATATGCACGCAATCAATAAGTCATAATCAAGAAGGGACACGTAGTATTTGTTTGGGCGTGGGCGTTACGCTCGGTGTGTGACATCGCTCACGCATGCACGTATAGCCACGCGTGTATGCACGCGCATACCATTGCATTCGGTTATATAATACTGAGTGCGCTTGCGAGTGTAGTAATTATATTCACGTGATTATGCACAGTCGCGCGGTGGCTTCTTCCTAGTTAACCTATCAGTCCCCCTCACGTGTACCCTAGGTAAACGTAAACGATGGGAAAATTGGAACGAAACAGACGAATGCGATAAAGTCAGATGAAAATATAAGTTAAAGACGGGAAAGTTGAATTTATATATCTAATACTAGCGTTAAAGAATTAAAAAAAAATAAATAAATGATCGAATTTATATATTTTATAGTAAAATATAAATGTATTCGTCATATTATCATCGGCCTATTCCCTCGCGGGAGTAAATTAATGTTTTGCTCCCGTCATTTCGACAAAGTAAAATAGCGTTTTTTCTCGCACTCGTGACGTGAAGCATTGTATACGAAACGGAAGAAAAGTTATGCTGCGAATTTTTTGCAACACTTCTAAAATTATTTATATTAATGAAGTAGAGTTAACGGAATCGATTTTGTTACAAAGCAATTTCAAACTCACTTCAGTAAATGTTGACTTCGACTGTTGTAGTGACTGTTGCAGTTTAAAGCATTTTTTATGGTAATGGTTCGCAGAAAATATTGTTACGACTAGAATCAGCCATTAAAATTTTTGATATGCGACACAATTGTTAACGTTCGTTCAAGTGCGTAGGTGCAGCACTATTTTCTGCGACGTTAAACCTCGTAGAAGACGGTAGTTGGTTTTCCATTATTATTGAAAGGTGTTCGACCTGCAGAATTATTTTCATTGCGTCGGAAAAATTAACAGCAGAACAGATTGAAGAGAGAAGGAGGGGTAAAATTAAATCAATTCGTTCAATTTCATGCATGAATATGAATCACGTGATTAATATGAAATGAAAATTGAAGACTGGAAACATTGAATATATTATGTTCGAATTTGTATGATAATTGACAATGGGCACGATGGGAATGGGTTTTAGGCGATCATGAATTAAAGATGAATGAAATGATAATTGAATAAGTATTGTTGGACGAAGATCATAATAAGTTACGAAATCAAACGTTGAGACAAATTTGATGAGAAGATGGCGCGACGATAAGGGATTGAGGAGGATAGAATGGATATTGGCAAATGACAATAAACTGATGCAAACGATCGATTGTGTTCAATAAAATGATAATCTTGAAAGTGAAAAATTGTAAATTGAATACCAAGTCGTTTATGAGTTTAGTAGAAGTATACTATTAGGAAAGTCAGTTAAAAGTTAATATCGGTTAAAAATTAATATCAAATAATTGAAGGAAGTATATCATATGAATAAATTTGTAATAACAGATACTTTTTCTATAATGGACTTTTTGGATGAATACTTTTGCTATTAATAAAACTGCTTGTAAAACTGTGGCGCGGCTGAAAGTAGTAAACATATTGTAATAGTACAAAAATGTTAGCAAAAGTTAAAATATGGATTTTGAAAAAAAAAAAAAAAAATCAAAACAATAGTTTCATAATTCAATGTAAATAATGAAATTTTGTTCATAAATCGCACTATTGCGAATGTCGTAGTTGCTGTTTGACATTACGAAACGCGATAATAATAGGAACAGGTGAACTATGACATGATATTTTAGTAGTTCTGGTTTAGAGAATGGAAAGTCAATCGTAATGCCACAAATTATACGGAAAATTAGAACCGCTCCCAATAATGAAATTTTATCAAATGTTTCATTTGGACAGCAAATTTTGTTGGAGCAGAAAAGTTTTTGCGAACAAAAATTAATTTATTTTCTGAAACAGAACTCTTTTTTTAAATAGTAAATTTTGATGATCATTTTTCTCAATTTATCTAAACTTCTGACTGGAAATCAGCCGAAAGATCGGTACCGGTCATTGCGATCGACCGGCTCATTCGGCAGAGACGATTACTTTCTCCGCAGACCGCGACCTTGCCTCTTATGCACTCGTACTACTTTTCATATCTTCCGGGGAAAACCGATGTCACCGATGATTCCGACTTCTGACGCAACGTTTTCAGCCGAGAACAAAGTGAAATCGAAAGCGGGGCGACGAAATTGAAATACCCTGTAGCGATAATCGCGCCGACAAATGGTCGACAAGAAAGGACGATGGAAGGAAAATCGAAGCGAGTCACAGGAAATAGCAAAGAGGCACGATTTGCATTCAAATGACTGATAGCGATGGAATTCGTACTGAAAATGGTTTATTAATAATAGTGAATTCTCGACTCGGGAGTAGCATTCCGAATTTACTGTCGTACTTATTTACTTGGTCGCTTGTAATTTCGACGAGTAAAAATTTGTCCTCTCATGTTTTATTATATTTCGAGCAATAATGCCGTGATTTGCATGAATTACGACATGGCCGTAACAGTGAAGAAAAATCGTTAATATATGTTCCAACCGGTTTATTGCACAAGATATCTTAACTGAATAAAATAGTTGGTTAACGAATAAAATAATACGATAATTGTTAGAAAAGTATGATTTATTGAGCCGGATCGCGTAGTTTTCTTACGCACTTCAATTCTTATCGACGCGCAGCGTGATATACCGGAGTTTATTCAGCGAAAAATTCGTCGCGCATTTTTCCGTCAATATTTTATCGTCGCGTTTCGCAATGAAATACTCAATTTGACGATTTCCGTTTGAAATTATTCCAATCCAATTTTAAATACAAACGATTGACTACTTAAATCTATAAGTTTCTGCGAGCAAACTTGTAAACAAGTTTACAATGAGTCTCGCCGGTTAATGCGACGAACGATCTTCGTTTTCTTTTTGTGCGTTATAAAAGTCCGACAGACACGGACAAATTAAACCAAGATTCGTTGCTTTTCATGTTCGCCTTTATTTCTTCAAGCAGCGTCGTTGCATTTCAAAAAGACGACTCGATGCGCAATGAAACTCAGTTGGTTTATTAAATTAGCAATCATTTTCGAGGCGAAGTATACCGCGTGACGGCGTGTAAAATAATAAATTGCTTGGCAAAAATCGGAGCGTCTTCGGAATATCTTTTTAATCCAGCGCCTCGAGTCGTATTATGTTCAGTTGCGTTTATCGCAAACGCTCTTTATTCCGCCGGAATGTAACGTCGATGAAATTTTATTCCCAAAGATTGCATTAATCTTCGGTGAGGGCTGCGTATTTTTGTAACACTATGTGCTCAGGCCTGTAACATGAATTTCGCTTTTTATTGCGCCACAATTGAAACCGCGATACGAGGCTTAGCAAATTTCCTTTGAAACTTGCAAAGCACTTGCCTTCGCTGTTAATAAACGCTCCAACCTTTAATGTGAAAAAAACAAAGCACCGAAAATAATAAAAAAGAAATAAAAAAGAAGAAAGAAAGGAAAAAAAAACAATGCACGTTCGAACGTGTCGTCTTTCACGAGTTTTTACTACGAACGGGTAAACCGACTTTCGATAAAGAGCCGAGCACTTCATAAATGCTAACAACCAGACCAGTTGAATAAGTGCCGATAACATCGGATTGCATGTTAATGAAAAAGGAAAGAAAAGGATGGTTGCAAAACCGAACAATGTAAAGCGTAATTGTAATTACGCAGCGCTCCTTCCTGCTTATTACTTAACGCAGTCGAACATTTATCGCTGGGCGAAGGGTTTCGTCGATATATCGATATTTTATATGCTGTAACAAAAAAATCTATAATTACATTATATACTGCAAAAACGAGTGCTATGAAGGAATTTGTAAAACAGTACAAATTTCCATGCTTCTTATAAGCTTTAACAGTTTAAACTGTTTCAGTTGAAGCACTTAAAAATAAAGCAAAGTATGTGATTTCACATCATTCTACATGCAGACTAACTTATAAACTTGTGAAATACTTGAAAGTTTATCAAAATGACGAGTCTCGCTGAAATCGCAGTTTGTTATTTCAATTACCAATATATTCGATGATTTTAAACACATCGTTAGAAAATATTTTAAATTGTACACATTTTGAAAAAAATTATACCAATAAAAGTGCGGTGCTACGTAAACACAACTTCGAAGTAAACTGAGGAATTAATTACAAATTAATATTGCAAGTATTTCATAAGGGTACGCAACTTTTTCTTGAAGACTCGACAAATTTGCCGCGCGATTATTCTTTGAAATCAAGCGGGAAATTCGAATTCAAATTCGGCGGAGAAAATTGACATTATCGTTAGCCGCTGGCCAGACGGAAGTCGCGACGATAGAGCAGTCAGGGCGCGTCGAGTTTGCGTAGATAACATGGATGTGGCTTAATAATAGCTCGACAGGGCTCAGTTATCGCGGAAGACGATTTATCAATAGCGCGTCCGAGGCGCCTCACGGGCGTTTACGGTACACAAACGTCTCCGCGAAACCGATGATAAGTTGTAATTTGTAATTGACGGTCGAGCGTTCGTAAGATTAATCAAGATCGAACGACCGTTAATTGCGTCAAAGGTTGAAAAACGTGGCACGATGCGGGGAACAATTTGTTCGCGGAATTGAGCCATTATATTTGTTAGATGTACTAGTTTGGTTAAACGTTGGCAACTAATCATAGAAAGACTATACAGCAAAAAAACCTTTACGTAACTGGAACATATTTCATGTAAAAATTACCTTGATTTATATAAAAATCCAACATTCATTTGAGTAGCCCGAATATAGCTTAAGTGGAAGTAATTTACGTTGAATTATATTAAAATAAAAAAGTAAAGCTTTTTACAATACGTCTTCATTAGTGTAATATTCTGAAAGATTGAATCGTTAGAACGATCCTTTATTAACATTCACGCATTAAACTAACAGAATTTCATAATTTTTTCTTTAATTATCTTAACGAGTCTTGCAATTTATTTTATTGTCACAATTGTTTATCGTGCGCGTCGTTGATTTTATCGCTTTTAATGTTATCGAATTATTTTTAACGCCGTTTTAATTGATTTAAAACGAAATCCACCATCAACTGTCGAGGAAAAGCAGTCGCGTCTTATGGCTTTATCGCCGTGACGAAGATACAATCGTTATTATAATTTTATAACGGCAGTTCCGCAATAAAACCGACGCAGTGCGCGTGCGATTGTTATCGCGATTCCATGCGAAAATCGACGCAATGCACCACGGATCGACTAACGCCGAGCGAGATGCTTTTCCATCGATAATAAACCCGCAATTTTTCCATCAACTGTTGTACGAGTAATCAAATCAAATTGACGAGTCGGCGATTAATTAAACGCCTGTAAGCACGGCTCAATTTGTCAAGCGATTTAAAAGTTCCGTTTCATCGATCAACCTCGCACCTCGGAGTAATTGAAGCCACGACGACGTAACGTTATCAATCTGCGAAATCTTTTCGTCATGATTCGAGTTTCACTTTCTACCGGCGGCACGAATTTCGAACACTTCGGAGTACGTACATAAAACAATGAACAGTACTCGAAACTTTTTTCGTAACGAATCGAGCAAAAAGACTTCGGTCGTGCTCTCCAACCAAGTGTTTTATAATTTGTCAAATAAAAACAAAAGAATGAGGAAATGAAATTTCTACTTTGTTGACATTGCCGATCATTCAATTTAACGACGCCGAGTTGAGTGAGCGAAAAATGCAAAAAATTTGCAAATCGTCGATCTCAGAGTATCAAGCGATTAATCGACGGGTCGATTATCTTGAATCGCCAGCAGGAAAAATAAACATTGTTGCCGTGTCTCAAGGCAAGCCGCCCCCCTCGGAAAGCCCCTTGCAACAAATCACGTCTAAATTTATTCGCGAACTTAGCATCAAGCAGCGCCAACTTGGCCATAATTCAAGCCGTCTGATGTCAAGAAGACGTGGCGAGGCAACGCAGCCGTCATTTTGCATATCAACGAGCGAGCCGTTCGGTCTGCCATTGGCCGCGAAACTGCGTGTAGGTAAATATTTGATCGACGGCAACAAGAGCAAAAGCGGGGTCTCGCGTGGACATAATACTGGAAGCACGTTTAACGTTGCGCCGTGACCGGAAGCGATTACTCAGATCAGCTGATTAGGGTTGCCTGCGTCAAGCCGATATTACGTCGCGCATGCACCGGATTCCGCGGGGCTATGAAAAACCGGAGCGAAATTGCCAGCGCTACTGGCGGCGTTGAAATCGCCCCGATATTACGCACTTTTTTCCCGCTCCGCTTATTCATCAATGGCGCGTCCGGCGGTCGCACTTCCGATTCTTATCGGCGCGACTTGTTACGCGGCGTTTCGTGTCGCGTATTTCCGTTTTGGCCGCGTGCTTGTGAAATTACGACTGTTAAGTTAATAGAAGTTTTTTCAGACGAAACGATTATATGAGGTGGAAAGAAGAATTGAAAATTACGGCAATCAGAAATTGTAAATATGTACATTGCAAGCGTTTGAATATTTCAGGTGTTTTATTTTAAAATATTTTGACTTGTACAAATCTCGAAGTATTTTTAATATCAAGTTGTCTTGGAAGTATTTGAGAATTTTATTGCAAAACTTTTTCAAATCCCTTGATTTTCGCGCAATGCAAAACATATTATTCAAATTCATTTAAGGTATGTTGAAGTTACGAAATTCCACAACTTGTTTATATTGAGTTTTAATTTGATCAATTCCACAACACTTTGTCATGGTTTATGAATTTGCAAAACAAAAAATTAATAATTGCAATTTTAATAATTTTTTCACACTGTAACGAGTATAAACCAATTTTTAATAAGCAACATTCGTAATTAATGTTCTTAAGCCAAATCAAACTCACAAAGCTAAAAATAAAGTTTGCTTCGTACTCGACAGTTAAAGTGCCGTGAGCCACACAATGAACGTTTCACGGCTGAAAAAAGGGCCGATAAAAATGTGTTTCCAACGAAAACTCGGCGAGCGCGAATAGGTGATTTCACGTGTATAAATTACGAGGAATTTTCAAGATTGCCGTGGAATGCGATCGGCTATGCGTTTATGCGATAATTGCATCAGGCGAGAGGCAAAGAATAACGAGGAAGAAAAAGAATAAGAGAAGACGAAAGACCAGATCGCTGCTTAATGGAAACAGCGTGGCAGGATCATGCACCGGCATTGCGGAGCACAGATTAACATAAACACGACGCATTATCGTAACACCGAAGTGCTGTTAAGCGCAAAAGATCTTAGGCCGCGTACTTTTATGCATATAACTGTACCAAAGAAGCGGCGGAAAAATGCTTCCCCACGAAATTGCCGCGCTCGCCACTCAACGGCGCACTCTGACATGTGTTACGCTTTAAATGAGATCCGCGGAAATTCGAAACCCAACTAGCAACTGGATTACGAGCTCGAACGGTAATCGAGGAGATTTATGGCTCTGCGAAATGTAAATTTATTGAATCGACAGTCATTTTTCTTTGTTGGCAAGATTTTATAATTATTTGGAAATGAGAAGTGAAAGACAAATTGAAACCACTTTATTCATTAACTTCAAAATCTGTCAGTTGAAGACATTCTTCGTCGAATTTACATTCAATTACGTAAAATCAAATGTGGTTTTGAGATTATTGTACATTTGAGATCCTTATGAAAAATCTTTTAAAAGTGACTGAGTTTACTGATTAAAGTAATATAAAATTAATTGCAATGAAAAACAAAAATTAAAATAAACTCTTCTGCATCATTAAAATGCACGCTGTTAAATTGTTGAATAACAAAAACGATCAATTCGGTAATAAAAAGTATAATAAGGCACATAATGTGAATCATTCCAACGAACTAAGGCCACTCGAAATTCATGGCAGACATCGTCAGGCCGAGCTTTTATTCGCCCGAAGTGATTTCTCAGGCTAGAATTAACTTTCGAAATCATAACGAGATGTTGGACACGATATTAGACGAGAACAACGTCGATCCCCACTCGCAGGGCGTGACAAGTTTATAAATCCCCGTGGCTAGTTGCGAAAATCGGCCGGCGCGTCGGGCCACGCGTCAGCGTGGTCGCAGGACTTCTCGGAAGGACCTGGCAGATCGAGAATATTTTGCAGGAGATTAATTTTATAACTAGACTTTTTTTGTGCAACGAATCTTAAAGCGAAACATTCATCAAAATTCCATTAAATCGTGCTCCTGAGTCCCCCCCCCCCCCACTCACCCTCTTCCACGTCTTATTTCACCGGCTGGCAGACTTATTAACTCGGGCTCGCTTCTTTTGTTTTTCGCGCGCATTTTGCGACTAGACGCACCCACGACGTATATCGCGTGCTCCTTTTTTTCACCACGACCTTTGATTAGCAAATAACGGTGTTTTGATGGATAGATTTTTTCTTTTGCGTTTGCTTTTAACTTTCTTCTTCTTTGAATTAACACTTGACAGTTCACCTCAAGGAATTTAATTTAATAATCCTGCAATTTCGTTTACGTGCGGATGAATATTAATTATTTTAGCCTGGCTGAGATTTTAAAGTGAATAAGTGAACAAGTTCTAAGTATCCTTTGCAGATTTTACGAATGAAATTGCTGCGATTTGTATTCATTTTAAAATATTTATATCTCAAGTTGAAAAATGTAAATAACAATTAAAAATATAAAGAAATTGTATAAAATACAAGGATAATTTGCAAGTTGCATATTAATATAATTCAGCAAAGGGAAATATTTAATAGAACCTGAACAATATTAATTATATCTGAAAAAATTCGTTATTATATAGAATGAAATTTACTATTTCTAATAGTAACTCCATTGGATTGGAAAATGATCGCCTTCATTTTATCAAAAACATGTATTTCCTTCTTTTTGCTTTCTCATTGCAAAACCTGCGAACCATAAAACATGATTTCGAAACGAAAACATGAAAAATCTGTACTTATTTCGCTTCCAACGAACAGCCGAACCGCAGTCGAAATCCGCCGGGTGATTCACGCGAGCGTCAATTTCAGTGGTAATACGTAATCCAAGGATTATCTCAATTCAGGTCGGAAATATTCCACAATTACGTGGATAATGCTGCTTGGCGTAGTCGGAATGCAACAGCGAGAATCGATTGGACATTCGTCGATCGGCCACGGAACATCCCGATTTCTGATCGAAGCTTGGCTCGCGCTACACGAATCTTACAACTTCGCGGTGGTCCGGCACGACGCTTGAGACAGGTAATTCCGTATGGACATTAATAAGGATCTTTCGACGAATCTCCGCGTACACGGGCTGGCGCATGAATAATTCATCCGGTTGTTGATACATGCGCCGAGCCAATCGAGAGCCAATGTTCCGCGATAGACACGATTCAGCGGGAGCTACCGGAATGTGCCTGGCATTTCGCGGTGACGCGAAACAAAAATCCACATAACGTGTTTCGAAAATTTATGTACTCGACGCTGGCCGATGCGCTCGCATCGCCGTACCTCCTCGGCGACGTCATTTCCGAGCTCGGGATGACATTTTCGAAAGCCATTTGGAGCCGAGCAAAAATGACTCTATTCGCATCGATTGATCCCCGTTGAATCATTTATGCGACATGGCTAGGTCTCCCCGGCGCGATTATGCGAGATATTTATTTGGAAACATTTCGCGAGCGCTGCCTTTGGAAACCGGCATCCGATTGAATTACAAATTAATAAAGTTGACGATTTTTCCTCGCAGCGATCTTTGAATTCGTGTCTCGATTATAAGGGAAACGTGGCTTTAGGCTTCTCTTCAGCGAGAGAACGGCCGCCTTTCTTAACACTTTCTATTCGAATCCACCTCGCGATCAATCAATGGCCAATTGCATCATGGAAATCTATCAGCAATCAGTAAAGACCGTAAATTGAAGTACAAATTTGCTACTGGTTTCGAATGCTCGCGTGGGAAAGGGTACAATCAGGAGTGAATAATATTCAGACCACGATGATTTGCTATCAGTGGCTCTGGTAT
>JABFOV010000987.1:0-23581 GCA_022817685.1 Aradophagus sp. ZL-2020
CACTCGTCATGTAAAATTACATGATTATCACGATATACATTCCATTTACATTCGGCATGTAATATTTTCCATTAAGATTGTGATATCACATACCAAATGTAATTTCACATTATATTTAACGTAATTTCTCATGTAAGTTTATTCTTTTTTTACAGTGTTTGTTGTTTATCTTTTTCAGATTTGGCACAAGCGTTCCAGACGAAGTGGTTTGATCTACGATTACGCCGGCAAGTACGTAAGTAACAGAGATTCAATGCTTAATTTTTTTTTATAAATTGTCGAAAAATATTGTTGGAATTGCTTGAAACAGAGCTTCAACAGCGAACCGTATGATCAGCATTCGATCAATTGAGTAGTATCGATTTGAAATACTTCCCGATAAGTACAAAAATAATAAACCAACAGAAGTGCAACCTGTATTCCGATGTATTGATTAATTTCCGTTCGTATTACATACTGGGTGAACAAATTTTCATTTACTTTTTGTTTCTGCATGTTGCATATTGTTTTTCGTCGCGTAAGTGTTACGAAAGGTGAAAATACGGTTCGGGCAACTGTGCACGGAAAATTGCAGCAAAATTTTGAATCGAAGAAAACTAAAAGTATTATCATACTTCTAAAAAAAAATGTATACACATGTATAATAATAATGATAAAAGATGAGGTAATAATTGAAATTATATATTTATATAATTCGAATAATTATTAAATGGAACTGTGCGAAAACCGCTATTATAAATTATCTGAATTTCAATAAACGGAGCTGTAAATATTTTATTAACGAAACAGCTTTTATTAGTTACAGCCCTTGTTTGTTGGAAATTTATAAACGAAACTTTCTATCTATAATGGCAAACGTTTTTGCACTTGGAAAAAGGAGGTCAAAATTAATTCCACTTGAAGTAGTTAAACATTATTTACACCGGCATTTTGAACATTACTCAATTACATTTTTCTGGCAATGAAGTCGAAAGGGAGTCGCATTGAATTCACGGAAAAACTTTTGTTGGAATTATTAAAATTACTTTACACAGTTAAATGGAAAAATATAAAAAGTTTTTGATTAAACTGCAGCGAGCTTTGTCGTTTTTAATATTGATTAAAACATAATCGCGCTCAAAAGATTCTTCGTCCAGATCTGATAACGAAAAGTTTTAATATCTGGAAATTTGCCTCTCTTTGTCTCGCATTTGGCATCGATTTTACTTTTCGCTTTATGACAATACTTTTATTAACTTCTTAATGAAATGCCCAACAAATATATAATTCTACTATTTTTTTTTTAAATTTATTAAATTACATATGAGTCAATGGACTGATCAATTAAATTAATTTTTACGTAAGTACACGTGAAATCGAATTGCAAAAAACGAACGATTTTAAATCTCTTGTATTTTAATGTAGAATTTTTCATTCTGCAAAATTTAATGTACACATCGGATTAATCAAACTATTCGGTTGAATGAATTACAATTTTTCATATCGATTCAATTAAAATGAACGTTTATTAGAGGCATTTTAACATTCTTGGAATATTTGTCGGTTAATCGGAGGGCATTGCAAAAGCGAGTGCAAAGGAATAACTTAGAGAATCTCTTGAAGCTGTCACGAGGTTGAAAATTCTCGAATCCGTTCTATACAATTAACCCATTCATTAGTTTAAAATTTCTGACGGAAGCCGCTGTCTCGACTTGCAAACAGGCATTGTTTTATGGCTCATCCGCGAAACAAAAGGACGTGCCATATCTATATTCTACATCGCGTTCACGTTGATGCGCAAGATTATTATTGCCGAAGATAGGAAAATACCGGCAACACACTGAAGAGCCCTGTAGATGGCGCGATATTAAAACCTTTTCGTCATGGTAAAGCGTATAAACTTCGGCCTTTGTTTGTCTCTCTTCTTTTGAGTAGCAGACAATTTTTCAATTTCCCGAGGCGCCGTTACTGCTCGCAAACGCCACTTTAACTAGTCTTGAAATATTTGCTCTTTATTAAATTTTTTTTTGCCACTGATTCTGCCAACTCTTTTGACACGTTTTCGATTGTTGACGTATTTTACATTAACGGCTAATCTTTGCTGAAAGTTATATTCATGGAATAACGATTCACAAATATATCGCGTTAAATGAATATGAATTTAACAGGCGATTCAATTGTTTAAAGTACACTTTTTTTAACCCAAATTGTTCCATTGATTATTTAACGTAAACTGAGATTATTACATCGCTCCGCCTTTTTTCCGTTGAAGAGGTCACGAGGAAATAAATTCAACAAAACCGGAGGTAATAGAAATAGAGAATCCTTTTGATCAAACCGATAAGCCGGGTTGGTCTTGACGTAGTTTGAGCGCATCAAAAAACGTACTGCCGAACTGACGTAGGTAAATCTTTTGCTCGAAATAATGAATTTCGCCAAATAAAAGTAATTACCAAGTAAAGAGAAAATACAATCGTTAGCTCGTTTCGGAAAGCAAGCATTTATCAATTTTAACTTGGAACGAAGAAATGTGTGGCACGTTGTTTTCTTTAACCCTCTTTTTTGTAAGGAATTTATATATATAACGTTTTCTTAAAACTTTGTGTAGAGCGTTTTTGGGTCACTGATTCGAAATCAAAAGTTGGAATGTTAAACTTGAAAGTGATAAATAAATCAAGCCAACTGTAATTTTTATATTGAAAATTTGTAAAACCTTTGATTCTGAAATTCAGGTCATTCGCGAATTTAATTTACCATTAATTATGAAATGTGATTACTCTACATTCTCGACTATAACAAAAATCATGATTAATCTAAAATCCAATTTATTTTAATTAATTTGAAGTAAAAGAAATTCCGATTATCATGCGATTTTCTTCTTGAATAATTGCTTATAAAAATTGAGCCAAATAATGCGTTGAAATTCCTTTGTGGAACGAAGCTATGCAAAATTACGAATTTTTCTCTGCTGCTACCTCTCTCGCACAACCTTTTATATAACCATATAAATCGCGTAATAACACTGTACGTTAAATATTATCAATATGTTTAAAAAAATATTATTCTTTATTTATAATCATCTTTGAATTGTTTTTAATTGATTTAATTGACCATCAATGCATCGCCACATATTTTCACGCGACAAAACTGTGTAAGTTTTCACACGAGCGACGAGACATAATTAAATGTATCGCCGAATCAAATATTTATTTCGACACAAAGATAAACGGCGGGCTAAATTTGCTTAAATAATGCAACGGGAAATGGCACGCGCTTTGGCCGGCAAGACTAATTAGCGGGCTCGAATTCGTATCAATTGCGCAAAACGTCAAGCGAAATCGAGCCGTGATGGAGAGCAAAGTGGAGCGAAGCAGGCGAATATATTCGATGGGAGCGCCGGAGGTTTTGTTGTATATTTATATACCTGTATACAGGCTGTTTTGCTTGTTGGGTACACTCGCTCGCTGACGTGTAATTTAGCCGGACCCAAGCCGAAAAACGGCCGTAACGCGTTTCTTTTTCCGCGGCTATCAGGGACTGACGTGAAACAAAAAGTGGCGCGCAAAAATTAAGCAACAAAATTACGGCGCCGCGACGAACCGCCGGCAATTCGAAGCAAACACCGCGACGCTTGTTTATCGTCCAGCAACGCGTTTTCGCGCGTTTCGGCTCGCAGCGTCGGTTACGCATCGTCGCAGCCTTGAATTTTGATCCGCCGTTCATCATCCTTTCCAACCGAACCGACTCGATATCGATCCAGGGAATCGCACAGTGTACTTAAGGTGATTCCTCAGTTCTGTTGCCACGGAGTTAATATCTTTTCAAATTACAATTTCTAAATATAAAATTAAAACTTTTAAATATAACCCAGCAAATGTTTGACAATGGGAGAATGTTTCGAGCCTTAAAAATTGCAATTTCTAAAATAATTGTGGGCTGTGAAACTGCCAAAGCATTTTTTCCACCTCAAAACTTTTGGCAGTTTCTGCATTGGAACAAAAGAAAAGAATTAACTTTTAGAAAATAAAAAACATTCTCGCAGAGTGATACATTTGCTGGGTTATATTAATTTTGCATAATTATTAATTGTAACAAAGTTATTTAAAAAAACAATAATCTAGTGATAATAGTTTGAAAAATCACCTCAACCGTGGGAAATACGCCGCTAATCGGCGAAACAGTCGGCGAAAAGCGATACCCCGGCGTGCAATCATCGGCACCGATCGTCCCGTTCTATTTTCGTTCTCTCGTCACCTCGTTTTCGCACAACGAGCTGTCCTCCCGATTGGCCGAAAGCGCCATCTGTCTTTGCGTACACTTTAAGTAAAGCACATTTTTTGCCAGCCATTGAAAGGGTCAACAGTTCGCCCGAGGCCTTTGCGGATTCCTCGGACGAAAAATTGAAAACACTTTCGGCCGATCGTTAAACTGAAAATAAGAAGGTGAAAAATTGTGTCGCGAGTTCGAGAGGGCTCTCAGGTCGTCTGCGAAAAAAATTGCGATCAATTTGTTTGCCGGCCGTGAAATATATCACATTTTTACGACGCGAAAACTGTCGGTGGCGTTAGTGGCACTTGTCGCTTAGGAATAATGTCCCGTCCATAATTTCGATCGTTATGGTATTTCAGTCATTAATTGCGAGTACACACAGCGCGCCGCACGTCCGATCGAAGCGCTCGGTGAGCTTGGCGTGTTCGAGGATCCCGCGGATAGATACATATATATATAAGTATATATATGTATATATATTGCGACGGCTTCAACGTGTTTGTTTAGCGTTACGTGATTCCGGCGGACTAGTTCTTATGGCAAGTTTAATTACTTTTTCGTTAAACAAGAGACTACCGTTGCCACCCGGGGCCCGATAGCATCGCGATGGAAGGAAACGGAAAAAAAAGAAATTGCTACACCCATATTGGAAGATACGAAAATTAAACTTCCGCGGCTTTACAACGTTCGATGCAAAATCATAACGTGCATGAAATTTGCGAAACGTCCATTCCGCACGATGTTCAACGCGACGCGAAATCAGTCCGTATTATGCAATAATACGATTAAATATTCAGCGTTTGAATTGCGCGAGACGAAGGCGAACGCTCCTTGTCGAGCGTATTACGACAAATTATGGGATCGCCGGGTGAAAAATTAATAGGGCCTTTGAAGCGCCGCTTGTTACGACTGTATAGTTAAAAAAAAATGAAGAAACGCGCATTAAATTTAAGATGATTAAAATTAAAACGGTAAATTGAAGGCTAATGGAACGTAAAAATGAAATCGTTAACGAGCCAGGCACGGTTCCAGCGGGATGAATGTGTATTGAAATTGCTTAGTAAGTTACGAGGTTTTTATTCCGCTGCGCAATTAAGGATCTTTTCTTAACATTCGGTTACACGTTAAAATTGCACTTGGAACGCAACTGGAACACATAAACTACGTGGGCGGACTGCGTGCGTCATGGAATTTTCTCTTTGCTGTTTTTATTCCGGAGACATCACGTGTTGAAGTATTACAGCAGTGCCATGTTGTGTTCAAATTACATTAGTATTCGTGAGAATTAATATGATTAATTGGACGACGTTAAAATTTTAAGTTTTTTTTTCGCACATATGTTAAAAGTATTATAGAGGAGTTTACTGCAAAAATAAGTCTCTAGATTTTGGACAATTTTAGTGATTTGGATACCAAAAGATCTTGAATTATAGCGTTTTATGAATGACATGATAACATAATTTAATTTAATCTGTTAAATTCACCTTGAAAATAGGAATAGCATTGGAAATATTCGATAGCATGTTTTTGTTTTGACAAATTGTTGAAAAAAAACCTGGTCCCTATTCTTCGATCTTACTTCTGTTTTCATTAAAATAATTAAAAAAAAGATACTCACCACTGACCATAGATACCCATAGACGTACGTTCACGTGCGTGTACGAACGAAGTAAATGTCCCTCTTTAATTCAGATGCTAACGTAAATAGCATATATTAAACTTGAATGGATACATTTCTACTGTATGTAGATATAAGCTTTTAGTAAAATGACAGGTGCGGATTCGAGCCACAACAATATTCATTATTGACCTATTCGGAAGATATACAACGTTCTTTTAAAAATCGCGGTTGTGTAAGAAATAAAAAAAAAGAAAGAATTATTTTGTTATTTTATTATTAACTAATTGAACTATACGTCTTTATGTAACTGTGGACTTGCAATTTATCCCACCTTTGCTACCTTAGTTTAGTAATTGATGATAAACTTTTAAATGATAATGCTAAGCATTTTCTGAATTGCACTTAAAACAAATTTTTTTGTACGTGAAAATAGTGCTTTTTGTGTATAATTGTCATCTGTACATTAAATTCCGAATATATGAATATTTGGAGTTTTTCAAGTGCAATATTTAAATTATTTGTGAATTGATAACATACTTTGTGAAAATAGTTTTTATCCATTTTGAAATAATTTCGGCCGAATCTTATTCAGCTGGGTTATCGTGGAAGCATGAAAATTGTTATAGCTTGTAAATACCGTAAAATAGGGAATGTACAATTTTAGATCTCGAATCTCAAAGAAAATTGCTACACGTTTGAATAAAACTGAAACTCTCGCAAATTATAAACTTGCGTGTTCCAATGAATAAAGTTCACGTGGGTCTGACTAAACTCGGATTATTTTCACTTTCATACTGTACGCTTTGATGTATTAACGGGCGAAAAGTGAATATAACGAGTGTGTGATTTTTTTTAAACAGCATTGACAAACTCTAATCATAATAATTATTCAAACCTCATTTTTGTTTATTGATTGAATTACAACCAAAAAACCTGTACTTTTTTCGAGGAATCTCAATAAAAAAAAACTTATAATTCATACGTTTTTCTTCAACTGTTTTCAAATGATTTTTTATTCGTTACAACTAAACATGCGTTTGTACATAACGAGTGTTTAAGTTTAATAACTTTTTACGTAATTTAAATAAAAATTTCATAGATTGATACACAAATAAAGGTATATTTGTAATAAATAAATAGTTCTTTGAGTGTATTTCATGTAGTTCAATGATATACATCAATACACGACCCATTTATGAATTTCAAGTTTTATGTATGTCTTCCCTAGTCTTTTATATTTTAAAGTTTTCCCGGTTTACTGAGAAACTTTAATTACGACACACCTAATTGATTTTAAGCATCTTAAGCGCACGAAAAGTAATTTCACCGGTTAAATTATATGGTACACTTAAATTGTATGGTAGATATGATACAAACGCAGGAATTCAGATATAATTACAGTGTGTTTTACAAAACTTTCGTGATTCTTTTTTTTTCTCTTAATCAAATTGTTGTTGTTCGCGATGCTAAGAAATCGTAACTAAAATTGATGTCACTGAAGAAAATGTGCGGCGTAACAAAAAAAAAATAATAAATAAATGAATAAAGATAGGGGAAACGTAGAAAAGGAACGAAAGGAAGAGAAGGTCCCAAAAGAGAGAGTGAAAGAGAACAGAGACGAGGATGAAAAGAGATGCAGCCGGCCAATGAGCGATGTCCGTTGGACAAAAACGAACTTAACACCCGCGCGAAATTGCGAAGGAGCTCGCAGTGCATGTATTCGTGCAACAGATGAGGCAATTTTATCACACCCTGGGACTATTGATCGCTTGCAGCGTTCACCTTTCGTGAAATTTTAGATTTTGCAAAACAATCGCCGCGTGAGAGTGATATCTCGCGAGAATTTGCCGTTACCTATCGCGCTAATAATAAGTCATTTGTCAAAACAAATTATTAACGCTCGCTTTGGCCCGATTTCAATGGATAGCTCCTTTTGCTCGAGCAGGCAATTCACGGGCGCGAAACAAAAAAAGGAAAAAAAAATAATGATCGTTCCAATGGCGAATCAACGTCGATGATTGTATTAATTCTTCCTCCGCGTCTTCTTCGGCACTTTTATTAATTCGCAGTTTTTACCCAAGCTCGCGACGAAGATTGCCGCTGATTGCATTACTTTTGTCACGTGGAAATAGGGAATATTAGATACGCCCGCTCGCAGAATGAGAATGACGAACTAGTCGCTGTTTATGATTTCATCTCAGTTTAGCATCCGTCGGTTTCGTGCGCTCCAAAGTTTTCCAACGCTGAAATGCATAATCAATATATCCATCACCGCAGCTCATCCCCCTTGGACTTCTTTGATAATTTTTAATATCCCTCTTTCGAGCCCCCTTTCCCTCAAGCCATGCCCCCTAGCTTCCTTTATTTCATTTAATCCGTCAATACTTTTACATCTTCGTTGCCGAAAGTTCCGCGAATGTAATCTCACTACTTTCTTCCCACTTTTTTTCCCTCGACCTTTCGCTTGCCTTAAAATGAGTTTATCTTGTGTTCCCTACTTTCAAACCTTCTTTGTTTTTTTTTGTTTTTTTTTGTTTGTCTTTTCGACAAAAACGTCGATATTCCGATACGAAAATTAGTGACCGACAATTTTACTTATTGATAAGACGTTAAAATGATTCATGATCTTACGGCTCAATTTTTTCTATTTCTTTATATATTTTTCTGGAAAAACGAACTTTAAATGTGACTCGGACATTAATCTTACGAAGGGGTAGGACCCTATTCTGACCCCTAAGTTTATCGGGTAATCCCGACATCTAGTGTTTATCTTTGTTTTTAAAAGAAATCTCGAGAAATAGCAAATAATTTTATTAATTGACAGTTCATGTAGGGCATGTAATGTTACTATATTGATATTGTTTATATTGATAGTTTAATTTTTGTTATACGCGAATAACAATTTTTCCATTTAGACCAATGAAATTTTTAGTTAAAAATAACTATAGTAACCCTAAAACTATAACTACAGCAGTAACATTGAGTATACTACTAGATTCAACAACGATAATGGTTGCAGATCTAATACATTATTCTCGGTGAAGACAAATGTATATACGGTAATTTCACAATGCAAATTTTGCGGAAGGTATTTGGATAAACCTACAAAATCATTTGGTTAGGCACAACAACTTTCATGTGAATTATTTAACTGTGCATGACACTTACAAGTAAACATGTCGGATTCACTGGAGTCAATAAAAAATTAGTTCATTAAAAACCAAATTTCCGTGTGAAAATTATACTCCATTGATTTTACAACATTGGTTGCTCAAATTACGACACAATTATTGTGTAAAATCAACCACACGGATGAAAATATATTTTTGAAATATAATACAGTAGCTAACTTGTCGAAAAAAAATTTTTTTTTATTTTTATAACCAACTTTTTGACAAAAAATATGATTTTCACTGAAAAACATTTTAAATGTATTCAAAGTATACATTTTCAACCATACGTTAAATCTGGTTGGAAATAACTATAAAAACTATATATGATCCTCACCGTAACAACTTTTGTCATTGCGCTTTTCCCACTTAACGATTTCACCTCGCTAATTAAAATGAACAATAATTGTTTCAAAATAGTTGCAACTCGATCAAACTTTATGCCGAAGGGTCGGAGGAGGACCTCTTTGTCAAATCTGCGGTAAAATTTGCCGAACTATGTGGCTGCACGCGGTTGAAAAGTTAATTGATTTTTATTTGCCATTCAGTTCACGTTCGACGACGGAATTCCGAAACAAGACTTTTTCGTCGTAGTTTTTAAACAACGAAACTTGACGTTAAATGAGGGAAACGTTACATGGGAAACAGGAGAGAAGCGGTGCATTTCGGGGCCGCGCTCCTTTTGAATGTCACTGATTTCGCGATGCACGCTTAACGAAATTACTTGTTGAATTTGTCGTATGTGCATGTGGTCGTGCGGCGCTGCGCTTACGTATCTATAAACGTAAAACAATGACGTAATACGTGCGCGCGCATATCTGAATTTTCGAAAAGAATCGAATCTACCTCGCGACAAAATCATTTGACGCTTTGACATTTCACACTGTAATTGAGCGTCTTTCAACGCGTAAAATTTAATTAAAACCTAGAAAAAATAAAGGAAAGAAAAGAAGGAGGAAAGAAAAAAGATGATTCTCGAGAAGAAAAAAAGATGCGTTTTCGCGCGAAATAAACGATTAATCGTGCTCGTGCATCTCTTATAATCATTCTTCTCGCTCGAATCATAATTCGCTGGTAATGTTAATTTAGCTTGAATTCGAGTGCAATCTTTATCACTCTGGAAGCGAAAGCATTGTTACGATATTATCTGACGCACGTATGAATAACGCCGCGGGCCAGAAGTTTGCGGAATAATCGTTTGAAAAAGTGAATTACGCACGGTCGCTGGCGCGTACGGTCAATTGTTGAACGTACCTTCCTCTCGCGCTTCGTCCTCGGTCATTACACATGCAAGCCCGCACGCACATCCGCACACGTTGCACGACTATTTAAAGATCAAATTAGCCCGGAGCGGCCGATTATGCAAATACAAACAACTTACAAATGTGCAACATAATTTACGTCAAACATTGCATCTCCGAATCGCGGATTTCACGGCAAACGAAGCCTTGCGAATCAACGAAATTCGATTCAACGAAATTCGCAGCAACGTCGCTTTTTCGGCCGGAATTCGTCGAGCTGGAAACCGTGGCCGGGGTTTCGAAGACGGGGGCTTCGGGATTACGGGGCGAAAGTTGAAAGGTCGTCACCTACTTGTCATCGTCGGAGATTCATCGGCGCCGCAAGTGAGAAGCGAGTTTTGATTTGTTTCCCTCGGCGTGCGGCCGTGATTTCGGAATGTTGTGACTGGGAGTGCACGGTTCCGCGGGTCAGTTGTGGCGCGTCGTCACGGGCCGTGGCAGTCAAGGTCAGGGTTCGGGTCCCGCGATCGGAGTGCCGCGATCGCGATCGGCGCCGAGCGGCCGAGCGAAGTGGTGGAGTAAAACGGCGCGCGTTTCACGGTGAATCGCGGTGAACTGAGGCTCCGGAGTGGTAATTTTCGGTGCGCGCGCGCACACCCGCCGCGAATCTAAGAGTGCGAGCCTTTTGCGTTTGCGTGCGCGTTTGTTTGCCGGTGTCGATGGACGCCGCCGAGACACTTTGCCGCTGATTTCCTAGTCCGTGACGTCTTCGCAGCTATACATCGCTCGCGATCCACTTCGTGGGCAAAAAATCGCCGACAAATGGCGTTCGGCTTGCGAGAAGCGGAGCAACAGTTTTTGTCGAACAGTAACGAGTTGCTTTGTGGCCTTGGTATGCGGCAACTTCACGGTAATAAAGAAACGTCAGTTACAGCGTTTATTATTTTTCGCGTGATTGTGATGCTTGTCAATTATTGCCGGCAATGTACGTCGACTTGTTAAAATGTATTCAATAGATAAACAAGTTTCTTGTTACGCCATCCAAGGCGCTACGAGTATTTCAGTTTAAAATACTTTAGAAGTCTAGTACGTTAAAAAAAGTTTCAATTTAAATCACTTTTGGTGTTTAAGACAATAAGTGTCTCAAAAGTAGGTACTTTTTGACGTTTTTACAGGGAATGGCTTTTCATTTATTTATCGTTATGAAAAACAGTAATGTTTGTAATAAAAGTGAGAAAGATATTCATTGGAAATTGGAAGTCGTCCACGTGTGCAGAAGTATTCTAGTCAAATTTTTCTCGTCCTGTCGCTAATTTGACTCATCTTGATTAATAAAAAATTTATTACTAATTTATCTTTCAGTTCAGTATTGGGTTTAAAAATAAAATATCAGCTCAAATCGATACAATATCTTTAAATGGGAATAATTAATTTAACACTTAATACCCTTTATGAATTTGCGCACTGAACCATGAATCGTACGTTCTACTATTCAGTTCTACTATTAAGTTAAAAAATAATGTTTTTTATTTCCTTTTTGTCATTCATTCGCAAAATACACTTCGGAAATAAAGTATATTTCATTTTATACCGAAAACGTTGAATACATTCAATTGTGATGACACGGTCTTATAATCATATTAAACGCTGTCATTTATCATATTCCATTACTTTCGGCGATATAAGTGATTTTGAATTTTTAACGATTTTAACGGCATTGGCTAGAAAAACAGCTAAAAAAAGAAAATCCGTTACCGAGTGCGAAGTTTGCGTATCCCTCGCCTTTGACTTGGGTTGCGATCGTACAAGGGAAGGATTTCTTTCCACCTTCTATAATCCAAACGATATATAATTCATTAAAAAATTCTTTATTTAATCGATTAAAGATACAATGTACATATATTTTTCGACCTACCAGTTTCAATGGTAATATTCTTCGTGTAATATGAATTATTTTATTTGTTCAAAATTTCAAAGTCTTATTTTCTGTATTAAGGTGAATCATATTTTTAACAGAATAAACCGTTGGAAATATATCTGACGGATTTTACATATAAATTTGACATTCCGATATATGAGGTATGTTACGTAAAATTTTATACTAGATCTTATATCACGGTAAGATTCTTATATAAGTACCTCGTATTTATTTTCAGCGAAGCCGTAGTCATTCAATGGTAAATATCTTTTAGGAAATTGAACACAAATACGGGTCACAACTTTTTGAAAAGGTTCAATCGAATTATGTGTTAAACAAATTTTATTACAAGTAGAATAAAGTTTCGTCAATTTCTAGTCCACTGAGATACCGAGTTCGCGAAAATTAAGAAATGCTCGTAAGATTTTGTTAATCTCCGTAAAATTTGCAATTTTATTATGCAGCATTACTTCGCAGTCAAAAATATATTGCAAATTTGGAAAGTGTCAATTTTATAAAATTTTGTATATTTTACAAAACTTGGTTTATTACAAATAAGTTTAAAACTGCAAAAAAAAATTTTTATTTAATGAATGAATCAGTTTAAGATCACCAAACTCTTTATTATAAGTATGTGTTTTTGATGGTTTAAAAATCATAAAACGCGAGGTTAACAGAACAATTTTAAATATTACAGAATACAAAAAGTAACACATTATTTATAAAACTGCTTTATCCCAGCGATATAATTTCGCTGATATTATTTTCAAGTTTATAAGTCAGCATAGTAAAGTAAATAAAACCAAATTAACCGAAACAAATCTATTGAACAAAACCTGAATAAGAATTTTAAATAAAATTGAAATTGTTATGCGCAATCCGTTCAAACTTGAATTATTAATACAATTATGAAAAAAAGTGCCGTCGATTTGACGTTTTAAATTTCGTCGCATGAAATAGGCAGCAAAAAAGAATATCACAAATAAAATATATCAAGTATGAAATTGAATTGAAGGATAATCCTTCTTTCGTTTGACAATCTTAAATTCATGATGAAATCCTAAGCAGAAAAAAGCTATTGAATCGAAACGGAAGAATTCGTAGTAAAACCTTGTTCACATGTTTGCATCATTGTGAACCGTTTGTTTATTGACTGATTTTATACTTTTTAATTTATTAGTGTAATTCAAACATTTCAAAATAAGTCTATCAAATGAAAGTAGTTTATACGCATTAAATAGAAATGGGTTTCAAAGTTGTGTTAGAGGTGTTTAATTGATCGAAACATACCTCACCCTGTGCGAATTACAAGTTTACAAATACCCTTTATTACAAAGAACTTTGTTTTCGATATTTTCATTAATGTTTATTCATATTTGTCCGCAATAACAATGAATCATTAAATCAAATATAAATTCATAATATCACACAATTACATTTCAGATGTATGTTTTTATTTATTACATTTCACGATGATCCTTACAAAAGTAAATTCATGAATACGAATGCAAAATGATTTTATTATTCGACAGGTATGGGTGCTATTGATACTGATATTTCATCGCCAAATTAGGAAAATTACGAATTCGCGATTGGATTGTAAGCGTGCAAATAATTTATTACCAAAACATCAATTTATCCAATGTGAATGCAATTTTTCGTGCTTTACCAATATTTCATTATTTAATTTATATATCCTCACGTTAAAGTGCATTTTACCACGCGAGATTCTGTTATCGATCGCGATGTTTTTTAAATACACATTGGAAAATGAAGAAGGGTTTATAGCAGCAACGCCAACAATTTTCCACTAAAGAGGAAATCTATACTAAGTGCTCGAAGGTAAAGATTAGGAATTTTCGTCTCAAAGCATAAGTTGGTAAAAGGGAAACCTTTTAAAAGCTGACAGGTACACAGTTACCGACGAAACAATGAACGCCAGTATTGTGTTACAGAATGTTTGTGATATTAAGCTTCGTGTTGTTTCGTTTTCAGTTATATTTGTTTGAGTAAATAAGTTTGCTTTTGATTTTGCAAGTACATTTTTCAAAAAGATTTTATTGAAATTGAACTTCGACTATTTTTCTATTTAACAAATAACAAAAATTTACAGTGCAATTCAAAGAGCAATAAAAATACAGTGCAATAAAAAGGAAAAATTCTATTCTACTTTTTTTGTTATTTTTATTTTTTATGATTAAAATGATTAAAATTATGATTTCATAATTTTTATTCTTTTTGAGGGGCAATTGTAATAAAGTCGCATAGCAAAGTTGAGAAAACAATGTACAACCGATATCGTAGTAAGTAGTGCTAACCGCGTTAACTAGTAAACTTATGCCGTTTTCTGAAATGCAGTACAATTACAATACTAACAGTGTGTACATAAATTTATCACCAATGTATTCCCTTAAACGCGTTACGTTAATCATTCACATTGGTTACAACTTGCAGCGCGTGCATCATACTAACGATTCATTATTCTAATTAGTGTATCTAATCCTCTTCACTCCCTCATACTTGACTGGCGAAATTATTTTGCGATTATTTAATAAATATCATGCATAAGTTTAATTAATTAAATATTTAACTCGCAACCTTTATCGCTGAATGGAATGTACACAATTTACAGTAACGCATTTAAATATTGTTTTATTTTTTCCTTTTTTGAAATAACTGATCATTACTTAAAGATACAAAAAAATGTGGTGCTTTTTGATTAGTTTAATCGACCTTCCAGTTGGAAAAATTTAATTAAATTATCTACGTTTATTAGTTACTTGTTAGGAATGACTGAATATTTCAGTTCTGCTCTTGTAAACTGATTGTTCAGTTGAATTAACTAAAAAGATCCGAAAAGATCATTCAAAATGATTCACTGGCTACAAGTGAATTCATCGATAAAGTCTATCTTCCGCTCCAAAATTTTGAATACATTTTATAATACTATAATAATCGTCTTAAGCAAGTTTGTGAATCTGAAGATTCTTTTGTAGTTATATTTTGGCCTAGTACTATTTCTGCTTCAGATATATTTTTGTAAACATATTTACGGCTATACTATAATTATAACATTTTCCTGAATGTAAAATCATTTGCCAGTTCTTTTACTGCAGCGTTTAGTAGAAGTGGAAGTTGAGCTTGAATCCGCCGTGCTTGCCGAGCACACAGTGGGTCTGTTGGGCGGAATCAACGAAACAAGAAGATTGACTAACTTTGCGTTTATTCAGCAAAATGAAAATTTATGCATAGAGTGACTACGATTACAATTCAATCGACGCAATCTCGTATATTCCGACCTCGCATAACTTGCGCTCGCAGTTACTCCAAATTTCCCGTTTCGCGATCTACAATTTCCGATGGGCTCCCGATCATCTTGTCCATTCGATCCGAATTCTATTCCCGCTTTAACCGATGGTCCCGCGCATATCACTTATCGCCCCTATCGGTCGTCTGTCGCGCCCTTTCGCCATTTTCCTATAAATTGCTCGACGCTGTCAACTTGGCGGGGTTTTACCTACCATTTTATCTTCCTGACCACGATATTTGTCTTCGAATGCTGGTTGCCTGAGGTGATGCAAGCAAATAAAGAGAGGCGAATCCGGGCTGAATCGCTGAAGTTTTAAGAAATTGAACCATTCCGAGGTGACTCCAGAGGAAGAACCTATTGTGAACCTTTTATTGCGATTAAACGCAAGAAATATTTTTCGAATTGAAGTGATATGGCGAAAAGTTTTCAACTTACATGGAAAGCTATAACACCGACTTTTTAAGTCAACGATTATACTCAACTGGTCGTGTCTTTCATAAGCCTTTATTTGCTTGTCTTGGAAATATTTCTAACTAGCATATTCATGTCTGTAACTTCACTAGGAATGCGTTATTACCATTATAAGTTAGAAAGTTACCATTAAGTAAATTGACCAATTTTATCGTCGATCCCCGTTAATTCAAATTAAGTATCAGAAGTAGTTCAAGTTATTTTCAAATTATCTATAAAAGTACGATTCGTTACTTTTGCCACGATTAAGTAATTACACCAACTTTCGATTCAAAGAATTTGCTTCTAAACTGTGGACCACCTCGAGCCCACGTGAATTCCTTGTTCGATGTCTTCATAGATTGTTAGCACTAATCAGAAAGTTCGATCGGAATTTCAACGGGGAAGTTACATGCACGAATTTAGCGTCTAGCGTTAAAAACCGTAATCCGGTTGCTCAAACTAGTTTGCATGTAATTTAATCATATTACCATACGGATTGTCAGAAGAAGAGGAACAAAAAGTCGTGCCATTGAAACACACTTTGCAGTTGTTGGCCGGCAAAAATTAAGAGTGGTTCACATCTGTTAGTCAATTTATTGTTTTAAAACGTTGATTGTCAATTGGCCGGTGTCCAGATCATGAAGTTGATTTCACTACGAGATCGCGAATGAAAATTGATTATGTCCCTTTTAGCTTATGTTCCAGTTTTTGGCCAACTTCCAATATTTTCAAAATCAAATTTAGACAATGGAAGCGGAACGATAAGAGGGACTGACTTTTATTATGACGCTTCCTCTGATTTCTACAACGGAACAATGCAATGAATTTCAATTAAACTGTGGAATTCATTTAGATTCGTATATACGTTAGCAGTGTTATAGCTTTATACTGACGTTTTATTCTCTGTTTGCAAAATCAAGACGATTTTATTAGGTATCGACTCTTTTGGCGAGTCAACTTCATTGCAAAAGAATCGCTAATAAACTTGATTTCAACTTAGGTGGAATACAAATTCGATTTGATGCCGGGCGGAAATTCGCCGCGGAAAATTTTCAATTCAAGTTGCTGCTTACAAGAGTCGGGTATTTCTTATTTTCTTTGTAATTTTTGTTTTATATTATAAAATTTCCTGCAGAAATATACTAAATATCTTTTTGTTATTCTACACCAAGAAAAAGATATTTTATAAAAGAACTTTTTTCATATTTAAATTTTTAATTTAATTTTTTTTAATTGAATTAGTGTTGAAAAACAGAATCTTACGCGGCACATCTTACAACTTCGCATGTATATAAAACAATTTTTAATCTACTTCGACGTAATTATTTTCTGTATGCATTTGCCTTTCCAAACAAAACTATATGCACTAGAATTAATTTCGTCTTTGTTAAGCAATGTAAATGTGTTCCTTGTTGTTAACACACGCGCATTATCTTACCATTGTTCTGTTAGCAGGGAGCTTCCTTACGTTAACGAAAATAATATCTTCAACTTCTTTCCGGCAAAATACATATTTTATATAGATTTTCAATTTAAATGTGTATAATATGTATATTAAACATATGTAAAATAAAAACTACATATTTTATCAAAAATTTCTCGCGAATTTCTCACGTATATGAAGGATAAATAAAAAATACGAAAGTTTTCACAGTCTTTGCCACAGTTACCACGGTATTCGTCACACCGTGGCAATAACCGTGTACTGAATTTGCAAAACGTCACGGCGCACGTTCAAATCAAGAACAAAGTTTTAAATAATTAATTGGCAATTTCGCCAGCTCGTTCATTTTTCGAACACGTTTTGATGCAACTTGTCACAGTCGCTTCTCGCGACGTCAGACGCCGCGAATAAGTTGATCCCGCAAGTTTAACTTTGCGAACTGCGAATGTTCCGTTTCTTATTGTCGTGTGAAAGTTAAATAATTTATTGGCGCTGTAGATAATTTCTGCGGATACTTGCCTGTCACGGGAAAATATATATTTTTCCCAGAGGATCGAGCATGTTTTTTCCGTGAAATAAAATTTCTTTCGCGCGGTTGAAAGCTTCGTATAATACAATTCCATTCTTCTACTTCGCTCTCCGCTCGATCTTTTCCTCAAGTCATTACGCCTTCTTTTTCTGATGGTTATCGCTGCATTGGAACTGTATCTCGAAGTGCGCTTCTTTTTCTCCACAATTATCAACTTTCTTTTTTAACAACCTGATCGTTGCGCGTCGATGAATTCAAAACTAAACAAAAATTAACGATGACGAATTTCACTTGTCAGTGCTTAGAATTCGAGCCAATTTTTTGGCGTATTAATCAGTAAATCAATTTTGAAATGTGAATTTGAAGTTCCGACCGAATTTCGGAGATGAAGAAAAATATTACGTTGACGAATTTCACTAGAAAATAAATCCCTCGCAAAAATTCAACGGTCACAAATGTTTAGTGGTTTACATTCATTTCACATGAAAACAGAGTAGTATATTGCGCAACTGACTTGATCAGACAGATTTAGTGAACTTATCGAGTAATTTGAAGTCCAATGGAATCAAATAAACCAGGCAATTATGTTGAGTTAATAAATGGAATTATCATTTTTTATAATTGGAATAATAAAATATTTACAAATTTATTGTTGTTAGTTGTATCGAAGCAGATAGATGTGTTCAATATATTGTCTTTATTTTTATTTTCAATATCGTGCGTCGATAAGGAAGTAGAACGTTACATTATCCAGCAAGTTGGTGTTAGATGTCACGTAGTACATTTTAAAAAGTTTCGAGTTCTAAAATTAATTGAGGACGACAAGCGATTGTCAATGTTTATTCTAAAAAGTTGATAGTCCAGTTGCATGAGGTTTAGAACCAAGATCTATACACATGGAAAAAAACTTAGCAGAATGATTCTGTTAATGTTGTTTAGAAAATTCAATATGACATAGTTGCTGATGTTGAATACATTTTTGTAATGTAAACATTAAAGTTTCAAAAAAATAAATATTTACGTTTCAACAACAGCCATAGTAAAAATCGATATGGCTCTGACAGGGAAAGTTTTCACTGATCCGGCCCCGCCATGGTTTTGATTGGGAAAATTTTTCTGGGCCATACCAGGGCCATTATGATGCCGTGCGTTACTCCGTATTAGAACCACATTACTTTTTGCAATTTCTACTATAAAAGTTATTTTGAAATAAATGAATAAATAAATAAATTAATTAATACATTTTATTTTTATCAGATATCGTTTGTTGATTTTGGGGAAAATGAATGAGGCAATTTAAACAGTGCTGTAACAACTGTGTACTTAATTTTTTATTCTTTGAAATTCAACATTATCACATACACACTTCACTTCGCGAGCGCATACTCAAGATTCTCAAATAATATCTAGTCGGTTCAATGCGACCTATATCAACCGCAATTTGTAACGTCGAGTTGCGAACGCGACTTCACGTAATGATAACCGTACGGAACAATTAAGTTATCAAAAGTTATATTATCAATAAGTGAAGTAATGCGCTATAAATTCGAACAAACATCGTAAGCAATCTGTTTTAAGCCTCGCGTTTGATTTCGTTTGACAATGGTGGAGCGTGCCCGAAGCAGACATAAAGACACGTCATGTGAAATTTTAAAGTCATGTGAAATAGAGCGCTCTTAGGTTTATGGAAGGTACATCCCTGCATCTTTAAAACCTTCCTCGGGTATGCTCGTGCAACTCGAGCAATAAAGGATATTGTTTAAATAATTTTCTGCGCACTTTTGGCTTCCCTTAGAAGCCCGGTAACTTACAGTTAAGTGTACTCTATTTACATTTGGATTTCTGGATAATTATGTTTTCGTTTTTTTTTGCTGCTGGCCATTTGTAGATGCGCGATAAAAATCAGTTGATTTGTTAAAATACATTGTTTTTATTTATTTATTTATTTTTTGTTTCTTTTTTGACTTTACCCCGTTATTATAGCGATGACGAGTTAGTTAATGAATAGTTTCTTCACTTTGATTTGAAAGGTTAGGTGTATTTGAACGGCTTCTTGCCTTGCGATAGAAATCTTCAACGACAAACAAAAGTGATCGATGTAGATTACATCACATCTCGAGGACTTTTGATTACCGTCATTCAACTGTTTAATACTAGAATAAAAATCGTATAATATATCTATGTATATACTACATTTTTGCGTGTTTGCTTGGTGGATATGGTAAAGGTTTACTGGTAGTCAAAAAATGATGCTGTGAATTTGATAGCATCTTATCAAAATAAAGGTAATTTAACGTTGTTACATCTACGTTGTTTATTTAACGCGAAGAAATTATTTGCAAGAATGACAATTTTTCGGGAAAAAAGTACTAAAAAATTAGTACATGTATCGAAGGAGTAAAATTAATTATTTACTCATTAATTTTGAATTATAAAAAATGTAGTGAAATGTTGCACATCTATTTCAATGTTCAAAACATAAACAGTACGTTTTGAAGTATTATACAATTTTTCAAAACAATTTTCCGTTCCCATTATTGTATTTAAAATTACTACTTTATTTTCTTGGCAAGATTTCAAGGAAAAAAATTAACTTGCACCATTTATACATCGCCAGCGGATGTAAAACGAGGTAAGCAAATGCAAAGGAGTCGATTTTTTTCCAGTAATTGAAATAATACATCTTCTTACCAAAGTGTGTGTGTGTGTGTGTTACCAGTGACGTCGGAAGGTTTTATTTGAGAGAAGATAACAAAAATATACATATATTTCTGTTACATTGCATTATATTTGTGTTATCTCCTTTCAGGCAAAATCTTTCAACGCCCATGGTGTTTCGTTAAACTTGCAAATTCCCTTCGTCAACAATTAATAATCAATCAACAGCAGTATTTCACAGAATGATTTCAAAGAAACAACCGTAATCGATTTCGATATTTGTATTGACGCGATAACACGGTAAATGTTAACACTGCACGCAAATCATTAGAGATGTGGAACGTGAATTATCGAAAAGCTCTCTGTTTACAAGTCCACGTATAAATCTAAGTACTACGTTGGCGCGTGTACACGAGCCCATACGTCGCTACATTTGTATCCCGTATAACCCAAGTATGTGTACCATCACCGTGGTAAAAAGCGTTTTCTTAATAACGATCCTGTCATCTTTCCTCACGCAGACACAGTTAATGGTGATGGTAAAAAGGAGAAAGAGTGAATGTACACGTGCAAAAATGCACACTTGACCTCCCGCAACAAATAATCGTTTTCACGCAACGACAACAGAATCGATAATTTGCTTTTTTAGTCATCTGTACAAATAGTTGCGTCCGTCGCATTTATAGATATACTTATTTTCATTAATTCATTTTTATTGTTAATTACATAATTTATAAAGAAATTGTTAAGATTTCCGGTCGAATGTTTGCAATACTTGTCTCTAAGCTTAAACCTTGTTTTTCGTAGACACACAGTTTAGCGCTTTTTGTCAGTTTTTTTCCTTTATTTTTTTGGCATCATTTACATTTCATCGTTGAAAGCGAAGAATGACTTGACCGAAGTAAATTAACTTTTAAAGCCTTATCCGGTAAACATCAAAACATTATAAGACTGTTCCGTCAGTTACTATAATTTCTTGTTTACCGATTAAGACCTTGATAATTCGAAATAAATTTTTGCGTCAGGTAAAAATGAAAAACGTACAAGCAAGTAGGAATTTGATGCTCTTTGTTTGAAATAATTTATTTACTGATTGCTCTTGATATTTGATTATTGATACTGTAGTTTATATCAAGTGATTTATTTTGAATAAAGTATTTTGATTTGATTTTTATATTCATGAAAACGTACATAAATATTGTAAATCATAGTACTAAATTTAAGTAATGAATGTACGTATACATATACATATTTCATTTGTACCTGATTTGCTTTGATTTATTTACTATTCTAATGAATTATACTAATATTGTTACTATACTAATCTTCTTCTTGTACACTGAAAACAATTACAATTTATTTGACTTTTATATATATATAAAAAAAATCGAATTTTGTATACATAAAAAATCAACCAAAATAAATGTATGACTAATAATGTTAACTTGGTTTTGGCAGATGTTCATAAATTTTTTGAAACTTTACACATTAGACAAAATTTTCAACTTGAAATATTTTAATAGAAGTGCTTCAAAAGTGTTACAATAAAATACAAACGAATTTTTTTTATTAAATGATTGATTACTTTGCAACAGGAGACCGCATTAAATATATTCAGTATTTAAATTAAATTAAATATATTCAGTAATTAAAATTTATTTGAAACATTCAACTTTACAATATAATAATTTTATTGTTATCTTTTAAAAGACCATTTTTTTATAATGATTTAGGACCGACGAATTTCATTGCAACATCAATAGACATCCAATAAAACATTAAGATATCAATGTATTTAAAATTTAAACTTTAACACGAAAATAAATTGAAATTAGAAGCTGACAATATTTCCCACGTTATCTAAGACTATTCTACCGATTAATATTAATTATTTTCAGTGTTGGATGTATTTTATTCATATAAGTAAAATATCAGTGAACTTGCTAGCATCGCATCGAATATTCATAATTTTATCAAAACTTTAGAATTTTAATTAATTAATATGTAAACCGTAACTTTTCTTTACATTTTGCACTTACAATACATTACACAGCAATAGTATTAGATACGGTTATTAGAGTGTATAAAGTGAATACGCTAATCACTTATCACATGTATAATTATGTATAAAAATATATACACTATAATCGTAACGCATTTTAAAGTAACTTAAACATGATAACAACACTTTTATGAAACAGACGTGAAACAATTATGATTGATTATAAATTTTTATGCCAATTAAGTTATATATTGATGTTACGTTTCAGGAACAATGTTATTTGTTTAGACGTTGCATTTGATACTAATAATTTAGCAAATAAATATACACGGAAGAATATTCGGGCAACTGCTTTTATTCATCGGGTGAGCGTTTACTCGAAAACATGGGTATAGCAATAGACTTAGCATAATTTAACATATTATTTTATGGAGGATCTTAAAATGATATACAAGAAGTTATGTGCCTACATGAAATATAATTTCAAACTTGGACAATTTTTTGAAAAAAAAGCGAAAAAAAATAAATATTTTTGTTTTAGTTAAAAGATGTCGAAGGAAGGTTTTTTTTTAAATATTCTCCATGATCTCTTTTTTTCAATTTATAAACAATTTTAGCAGAACAATTGTTCCAAGTTCCAACTTCCGTACGTACGTACAAAATTTCTTGTACATTGTATAAGTTTATATTTTGTCCGAAAATGGTACAGCAGTTGTCCCAAAAATTTTTCCGTATACAAGCATGAAAACAGCAAAAAATGTAAATGTAGTAAAAATTGTCAAGTTGTCCTGTGAAATTCCTTCTTCTTCCTTAATCAGCTCAAGTTGAAGACAGCTTAAACCGTATAGCCTGTGACAGGGCTGTAACATTGAACATCAATAGAAACCCGGTCGGGGACTAATTTCTCCATTCCTACTCCCCGAGTTAATATCAGTGCCCGCACTCCGAGAAATAGATAGTTATAAGAACTATATATATATATATATA
>JABFOV010000988.1:0-29243 GCA_022817685.1 Aradophagus sp. ZL-2020
GGTGTGAGCGAATGCAGGTGGCTGACTGTCTAATAAGACAAAGGGGCTGCACTTAGTATAGACTTAAACACACATGGATGTATTAGTATTATTAGTTATTAGTATTGAAACAATATATTTGTGTTTTTGTAGACGAGGAAGAGAAAAATGGGAGAGGAAGAAGGGTTTGGAGGTAGGAGAATGTAAAAAAGAAGAAAGAAAAAAAAATAAAAAAAAAAAAAAATATAAAAAAAAAAAAAAAAAAAAAAAAAAAAAAAAAAAAATTGTAAAAAGAAAGGGTAAAAAGGTGTCTATGCCGTTCCGGAGAATTGTCGCTGTTTAATCATCGCGAGCGCCGCTTTCTAAAACATTCCGATAAGAATGTATCGATATATCAAGAAAATAGCGTCACACCTCGGCCGAACGGCCCGTGAAAATATAGTCGCGCAATTGAGATAAGGCAGAAATGGTAAGCTGAAATGTCTGTTGGCGCGTGCTTTTAAATCAGGCGACGGTGGCACGATGGCATTGAGGCGATAAGACGAGGGAAGAGGCGCTCGTCGGTAACGATCGGCGGTAACGACGGTTTACTTACAACTCTGGATTCGATGTCGAGGCTCTTGTCCCGCCTTCGTTTGCCAAGGACGGGCGTGCACATAAACAAGTCCATGGAGCTGCCATCCCGGCCTCGCCTCAATGAGTCCAAACTCTTTACCGCGACTATCGCCGCGGCGTCGTACAGTTCCCGCAACGCCTTTGGCCTCGTGTCCGACCTGAAGAGGCAAGTCGTCGGGGTGCTCTTCATGCGAAAGTGCTCGGTCCTCGATGCGAACGTGCAGATGTCCGACTCAGCTGCAACCAAACACAATTTCTCGGTTATTCGTCGGCGATAATCCATTTTTATTTCGTCACGGCTACGTCAATGGGGATCGCACACACAGAAGTGTTTTGTTGATCTAACAAAAATTTTGTCAAATAAACAAAAACACTTGGTTGTTATGAAGCCAACAAAATTTGTTTTGTTGGAAGAATACACTCACTTTTGTTATTAGAATTGTTTGAATGAAACATGGATTTTGTTGAATTAAGAAAAGATTTGTATCACGAGGTAGACTGCGCATGCGCACTACCGTATAATGAACAAAAAAATTTTGTTGATTTTACAAAGAGACAGGACAAAAGTATTTTGTCAATTCAGCACAAAAATAAGTTGATTTAAACGAAATTTCGTTTGATTGAACAAATATCTTGCAACAAAACTTTTATAGTTAAATCAATGCGATCATTTCTGTGCGTGCGTTCTTTACGAAGATGACCTTTCCAACGTTTACGAGTAAACGAACATTGTTTCAATATAATTTAACAACAAGTATTGTAATTAGAACTGTAAAATGTACAGTGTTCTGAAAGTTTAATATATTTATCATTTTTCTCGTCAAATTATGCGACAAGATATTCCATCGTTTGTAGATGTAGAAAATTTGATCAGATGTAATTTTCGTTTACTAATAAGCGTTGGAAATTTCAGAAGCATCATTCTTTTCGGTCGAAGGTAAACCAACGTTTTCTTTTGCTTCGACGAAATCGATTTAATGTTGAGAAAGCGAGTGTCATGTTAATTGAAGTATATATTGGGAGTTTTGCGATTTACATTGAGAAAACCATCCCTAGTAGAAATTTAAAGATAATGACAGGGCCCTGATACGGTTGTAACGCACGGCATCGATATGGCCCTGATAGGGCAATTTTTCCTAGCAAGTGCCACATGAGGACCTGATCAGAAAAAATTGCCATATCAGGGCTATATCGATGCCGTGCGTTACAACCGTATCAGGGCCCTGTCACTATTTTTAAATTTCTACTAGGGATATCGTAACCAGTGTTTATGACTGTAGGGATTTTTCTTCCGATGAAGAAAAATTCTTACAGTTGGAAACATTGATCGTAAGCGTCAAAACGTATATTGTTACGTTCACAATATCATAGAGTAAACTGTTTACGATATCAAATCGTAATTAACTTTAACCAATGACATTGCTCGATTGCTTCACTTCGACCGACAATCATGTTGGAAATTTCAGAATCCGTATTGTACGATATCGTTTTCTCGATGTGCAAAAAGTTTGCAACGTTTGTTTGCAACGAATTTCTAATAACGTATTATTTTGTCCATCGACAATCACAATTAAAACTTAAATTATATCAGCGCGATATAAAATGAACTAATTAATTTTTTCATTTACTTCTATTGTTTATAAGTATATCTTTTCGGTTGAAAACGTATGGAATTTGCATTTTCGAAGCATGTTTTCTCAGTTTATATCATAATTTTTACAAAATTGATGTATTGGTCGTTTTTAGACCTTTTTTCGGAGAGATACCTTGAATGTTTGTTTCGAAGTCGCGTGCAACAAGTTACAACTACTGATTTTTCAACGTCGAACAAATTGTACTTTTTGCGAAATTTCGTCACCGGGACTCGAACTCGAAACTTGTCGGTCGACGAAAATAATCGCGGGCGGCGTGCTCGAGACTTGTTTTTTCACGAACAAAGGCCGCGCCGGCGCTTTAATTGAACACGCTCCGTTGTACGGGTATAATATAATTTCGGCGCGATGACAATAGATCACGTGGTCTCCGAAGTACCATTGATACGGCCATTATCGCGCGTACGCTTAGTTTTCTGCCGCGTTCATTGTTCCGCGGCGCACAATGCTGGACCAAAAATGTGAAAAACGAACAACAAAAAATAGAGAGAGAGAGAGATCGCGAAATGAAAGGAAAAAAGAGCATCGTCCAAATATGGCAAGCTCGCGGACCTCGAAATTGTTTTTACCTGAAAACAAATTTCAACGATAAGCGGCGCAAAGTATCGTCCGACTCGTAAACTATGCGATTTACAGCGCATCATAAATCCGTCCGCTTGGAAAGCTTTCGCGGTGATAACCCGAGAAAAGAAGTGGCCTACTTCAACGTCATTGGTCATTGCGATTTCTCAGTTTGTGATAATTAAAAGTTCGGTTGATGAGGGCGGTTTCGCATATGCACGTTTTCTCGGTCCATTTGCATGCAATTAGCTCAACAGAGTGAGGATTGATGTTTAAAATACTACACTAAGAAAACGATATCGTAGAGTATGGATTGTACAATTTCTAGCATGCTGATTGGTCGAAATAAAGCAATCTAGCAATGTCATTGGCTGAAAGTAGTTACGATATGATATCGTAAACAGTTTACTATATGAAATTGTCCGCGTTACAATATATCTTGTAGTGGTTACAATATGGTTTTTTCAGTAAACAACCATTTATAATATATATTATACTACATATAATTTTTCGTCATTTTTTTAATTTTGTTGGAAACAATAATACATAAATTATATTCATTTAATGTTTTTAATACACGTTTGTATATCAATGCAGCAATGTAAAATATGCAAGTACATTCACGAAAAAAAAATTCTTTTTCCATATTTTTATTTCAAAATTGAATTATTTTACAAGTTTTAAATTCGTATTAATTTAAGTAATTTTTGATTTTTAAAACCTTAACGTAGACTTACAGTTTCAAAACTGTAGTCCATGTTTGTAAACTTATTTGAAATTTCAAACTAATTTCAAAGTTGTAAATATCGTGGACGCGATATTTGTCTCCAACGTATTCAACTGTCGCACGCATTATCATTAATTTTATTATGCAGTGCATGGCATCGACGTTCTAAGAATTTCGTATACGAAACTCGCTCGGATCCACCCCTTTAATCATCGAGTAATGCCACTCGTTATCCGGCCGCGAAAGCCCCGTCGTCGCAACGGTTTCAGCCTGATTGATTTCTGGCTGCAACAATTTTTCCCCGATCGGCCGCGTCGTAAAATATTTCACGCGGCCGAACATTTTTACGCCCGCGCCGTGTCATAAACAAAGGCCGTAAATAATTGCTCGTTAGGCGCTATCAAACATATTGTCCGCGTTCCACAAAATCGCTATAAATTTCTCGGTAAGTAAATGCCGCGCGCTGATTCGCGGCCGTATCTCCAGTCTGGTGTCGCGACGCGAACGATTCGAAGGAAGACGGCATTAAAGCACGAAATCGCTCAAGATTCTAAAAACAATTATATTTAATTTTAATAGAAAAATGCTCTAAATGATTAAAATTATTTTAAACATAATTTTAAAGCACTTTTATAATAAAGTGATAATTTTTTTATAATATAAGGACATCTCTTGATCACAGTTTGATTTATTCTTATAATAAGTGGAAATATTTTAAAAAGCTGATATTGATCATTCGTTACCGATCTAGGTAAAATAATAACTCGACTATCATAACATAATAATCCTATTACCAAAAGTATATACATTCTATTTATAAGATGATTCAGTGTTAGAAGATTGTATTCTCATAATAACCGGATTTATTTTTGTCTAAATTGTCAGTGGAAAATCCACTTATGATAAGGATACTCCGATTATGATAAATTGATCGTTTTAAGAGTGTATAAAACATATTAATATCAAGTATCTGTATGATCAATTCAATTATTCATTTTCTAACTATTAACTACCTGGATTGTCTTCTTCTTTAATCAAATATTAAAGAAAGTTTTGCCAATAAAAATGACGCTGTTTTATAAAGGATCTATTTTCACAAAGTTAATTCTGCGAATTTTTCATTGTCAGTGATTTTTAATGATTTTCAAACAACTTCTCCAACAAGTAAATTTTTCGATCTCTTCGCAAACGAAATTCGTAAGCTGTTTACTTTTCGTTTTAGTTTTCGTTTTAATTTAATTGAAAACCGTGAAACGCTCGCGAAAGCGTAATCGATTGAATTTTCGTTTTCGTTTATCTGTCGGCTCGAATCTGCGGCGGCAATAAAAGTTTGTCTTTCGGTTTCAGGATCGGCCGATAGTCGAGCGTTGGCCGTATCCGCGCTTTCAGCCTAAATCCGGCCGAGGACGAAGAGAGGGCCGAGCGCCGCGGCCGCGGGACGAAGAAGGAGGAGGAAAAAGGAAACGCGCGACACGACGTCGAAGCTAGTCGGTCTGTGGGAGGTCCGCAAATACCGATGAGCCTCCGCATCGCTATGTAAAGTATCCTCGAGGGCCGCTCTTTCGCGGCCCCTTTTTCGTGCGCTCAGCCTGTCACCCCTTCGAGCTTGTTTACTGCGCTGCCGATACCCGCGCGCCTCGCTTTGACGTTGCGACCACGGCAAATATCCGTCTTCGACGTCTCGTTGCAAACTATATTTGTTATAAATATATTTCGACGGACGATGCGCCGCAGAAAAGTATCACAAGTGAGTACAATTTCGTCTACGAAAAGTTATTTTTAAGTGCGTCACCATCGAGAAACATTTTAATAAAATGAAATAATAATTGTATTTGAGGGCGAAATTAGTAAACGTTTGTTGGGATGAGAAGTAAATGTTGAATTTAAATAAATGTTTACTTGATTGAAAGAACTGATGTAATAATAAGCAGTGATTTATTTAAAACGAAGAAATGTTTGCTTTCGATTAAATTACATTTTCACTAAGTTCGTATACAAATATAAAAATTATTTAGGTATAATAAAATGTTTTCAGAGTGTGAGTAAAAGTAAAAAGTTAAAAAAAGCTTTGTTTATTTATGATATCGAGATGTTAATGAACGATTTGCGGGGTGTTATTTTATGATTTACATTAAAATGTGTGGTAACTTTTTTTCTGCTTGGTTGTGGGAACGTAGATGAATTTAAAGTTAAAAGTCGAGAGTTCATTTACTATATTATAAATTCAAATATTTTTATTAAGATGACATTTTTAAACTGGATTTTTTTCAAGAGAATATTAATTTATTTGTAATTACAATTGCAAATTTGCTTAATTAAGTACATAATTTTACGTTGCATCACGACAATAAGAAAAATCCTACAAAAACTTTTTCCAAATTGCGAAAATCATAGTATTTGAAATATATTTTTCTTTACGGATATACATCTAAAACATTTCCCTAAAAAGGTATAATTAACAAAATAGTCTTTCTCTGAAAAACATCCAAGATAAGCCGCGTCGACTCCCATTGTCTTTTAACGCTGATCGATGTTCATTTTTCGAGTTCAGCCTCAACGGACAGACAACTGACCTCAAACAAGCGTTCCCGTCGACACATTTTACACCTCATTTTCGCCTGTGGTTTAGATCTTACCCCCGTTTTCTTTTTCTCCAATTTCTTCCCCCTCCCGACACTCGTCAGAAACCACTATCCACAGCAACCGAATTCTCCACCTCCGCTCCGCTTTCGCTGACCCTTTATTTATCTCACGCAGTGGCGACACCTATCCAACCGCCGACGAAGCAGTATATTATCACCGAGGGCGCCTGAGGCCGGTAGGATACTTTTCCCAATGCGGGACGAAAGTACGACTTTTCGTCCTTAGGGAGGCAAAGTAGTTCAAGGGCGCTTGCCCGAAAGCGTAGTTCCACTTTTGTCCGCCTCCGAGTTGTGAAAAGTAAATAAACGTAATTTGTTCCCGGGTTCACAAAGCTATCAGTATTTCGGGCCACACATGGCGGCGCGCGAGCTCACTTTGAACTTCACTTACGTCGTTATTCGCGCGCATTAGCATATAAATTGTATTTCGAAATAAGCAGTGTCGTCCGTTTTGCTTGTTATACGCCGGTATGCTATTGTGAGTCGAATGCAGAGGTTGCGCGGTGGCCCGTGTGCGACGGGCGTCGTCAATCCATCAGCTTTGTCTCCGCCGTGACAGTTGACGTCTTCCGACGCGATCGGGTTGTAATTAAAAATGCTGCGGTAATGCAATGTTCGTTAGGCTGGAAAACGGCGCGGGGTGTTGGTTGCGATCAGTTCCTCCTGAGAGTTCAGTGACTTTGAGTCGACGATGAATTGTCGGCAAGTCGACGCAAAGTTATTGAATTTGATAAGGTGGACGGGTAAAGGTGATTGATGTGTCGAATTAATGACTCGTTGGTTTTGCACTTTTTTTTTGTAATGAAAAAAAGAATGAAAAATCTATATAGGCTTACATTGACTCAAAATAATTCATGTGAGTTGATCGGAGAGTCCATTTAATTTTGTCCGGAATTGAGTTTGGTTTCGTTTATTTACGGTAAGCAGAAAAGAAAATTATTATCATTATTATAATTATAAAAGTAATTATAAATAATTATAATAATATTATAATCTTGTTGAATAAAAGCTTCCAAAAGTTTCGTTTAAAACTTTGGAAAACTGAAAGCGAATGCGCAGGAAGTTTGCAAAGTTGTTTCGCAACCAAATCAAAATAAAAACAATCCAACTTATCAATTTGTCAGATTCAAATCGAATTCGAGATTTTCGGATCGTTCGCCAGATTTTTTCTCAGTGTTTTTAAGACATTTTCGGAATTTTTCGGACAAGTGTTTTTTATTTTAAGTTTCTACAATGTAATGTTCCGTTTTACTGTTCACCAAAACCAATATCATTTTCAGCCAAACTATTGCGGATATTTCAAGGTGACATTCGAACGAAGTCGGCGCCAATCTCGAAAATATCTAATTACGCAATTACACGCAGACATTGTCAACCTAAAACTGAAACAATCAAGCTCAAGCTTAATTGCTCCGAAGGCAACGCGCCGATAAGATCAATCAATCACGCGGATAAGACGCCGTGTAATTAGTACACGCACAGAAATGATCGCGTTAATTCAACAATATAAATTTTTTTGCGAGACATTTGTTCAATCAAACGAAATTTCGTTCAAATCAACTTATTTTTGTGTTGAATCGACAAAACACTTTTGTCCTGTCTCTTTGTAAAATCAACAAAATCTTTTTGTGCATCATACGGTACAGCGCATGCGCAGTCTACCTCGTGATACAAATGTTTTGTTAATTCAACAAAATCCATGTTTCATTCAAACAATTCTATTAACAAAAGTGAGTGTATTATTTCAACAAAACAAATTTTGTTGGCTCCATAACAACCAAATGTTTTTGTTCATTTGACAAAATTTTCGTTAATTAAACAAAATACTTCCGTGTGTGTAGCGCGTCTCGGGAGGAAAAATGGTGAAATAGTGATTGTCGAATCCATTAGTACTCGACTTCCCGCTCGGGTTCCCGCGCGCGTGGATCGGCAATCCGTGCCGATAAGGATTTCCCCCCCTTTTTTTTTTTTTTTTTTTTTTTTTTTTTTTTGTTACCACAAAAGAAACGAAATACCACCAGCTGTTAATTCCCCCTCCATTTTATTCGCCGCTTAAAACAAATGCCAGTCAATTGTCGATGATTTGATTTCCGCGCGTTTGCCCGCTATCGATTTGAGATGTCGGTTTTTCGCGCAGCCGGGCAAACGGTTTATGCTAATGATCGGCCCGAAAATTCCCTAATGCGCGCGCGAGGGTTAATTGAATAAACTAAATGATTGGGGAGGAATCGAGGTTCGGTTAGCCATGTATGCACAAATGATTATTCAGTATATTCACCGTACGATTCATTATTAATAATTCATTAATTCCGAGAGCGATTGATTGGCAGCTGCTTTTCCCCGGTAATATTAAACGCCGTACGTAAGTTACGTCGAGCGGGATCAATGTTTAAGCAACGTAAGTGATTCCGCGAATTAAACAATTAAACGTTTGCGCGTGTAATTCACCGATTCGCATGCAGTAACCTCGGGGATTCTCGGGCCGGCATTCGTTGATTAATCTGAAATAAAATAACGCCGCATAATCAACATTCATCCGGCGAAGGCACTTTGGAATCAATTGGCCCGCGCGCCATCTTTTACGCGGCCGTAAAACCCGCGCCCGGGGAATCGGTCCTCCGTTGCTTTCGTACCAATTGCAGGTGCACCATCGCGATAAACGTGAGGGATGACGGCGGAAAGTGGCGTGCGACATCAGTTTATTTAGCTCGCTCAGTATCTTAAAGCCCGGCCGGCCAGATTCGCCGAGCGTCGTAAAGGCGAAAAGCTTTGGCCCGACGCTCTTTTCGTTTCCCTGAATAAAACTCTATTTCTCTTACTGACATCAAAGCCGCTTCCAAGCACAATAAGTCACACCGCAGGACACCCAAAGACCCACGACCCGCTTTTCACGTGCCGCGACGTTTCTCGGACAAATAAGTTTCAGCCGTTTTTTAAATCGGCCGTTCTTTAACAAACGCCAAGCAAAAGAATTCGTGGAAAATGTGTCGGAATAAGGGTCTCGCCGAGCGACTGCAGTTCGGCCTTATTACATTGCGCTGCTTGGATAACTGAAATTAGCTTTCCTTGTCAAAATAATTATCTCGTTCAAGCTGATTTTGTTCAATTTCATACAATATTTCGTCGATTGAAAGAAACATTTCCATCCAATTTAATATACGACTTTCAAATCAACAAAATTATATTGATTTCGATTGACAAAATGTTTTTGTTGTTTGAATACCAATGAAATCAAATCAACCAAACTTTAGCGCTATAGCGTGCAAGTTTGTCATGTTCAAGCACCGATGAACATTGGATGTTGAGTCATTTGTGAACGCGTCGATAAGAAAATAGCAAGTTGATATAAATCGTGCATCGAATCGCCGTGTAAATAATGCACCGGTATCGGCGGTTCAAGCAACGAATAATTATTTGTCGTAGTAATATGCGCAAGCGTGTAACGACAACTCGGTGAGATTGTGTCAAAGTTTAGGCATAGTTTTTGGAGTAACAACGTCTCATGTTCATTACGGATGCGAGGCATGGCTCGTGAAATGAAACTATGTCAGTTACAAGCCAAAGAGTTAGCACTCAAAGTATTTCATTACGGCAGTGCTCTCGTTAACTATACTGTCGCAAAATTTCGTGCGATCGTGAAAGACTCGGCGAGCGCCGCAGGAGCCGTGGCACAATCGATGAAGCGCGTTGCATCTTACGAAACGAAGTAACTTGTTCAAACTTACCGTTTGTGCTGTATTCGTAAGCCCCTCCGCGGGTACAAAGGAACACCGTCTTTAAGCCAACGCACTCTCGGCGGCGGCGAGCCCCGCGTTCGACACACCAGCTTAACTCTTTCCCGTAACCTTGCCACTGAGTCCCTGAGTTCGGATAACGTAACTTCCCTCACTGCAACAAGCAATTAACATTTCCATCAGATTAATTCTACCATAAACAATCGATCTTTAGCTTTCCGTCAAACTTTAATCACACCCAATTACAATCTAAACGACAAAGTCAAACCAAATTCCCTACCGATTGTATTCACGGCTTTGGAATTGACGTGTTATGTTAATGCAGTCTTGTGAATTTCGATAATTTTTTGTATTTTATCTTATATTTTTCACTGGCAAAAGGAATCCTGGAAAGCTGAAATTATTGTATTCGTTACAAATCGCGCAAGTGTTAGAAACAGTTGTAATTACGTAACACATCATTTTTTGTATATTATATGTTTCATGTGTCGGGTATACTGTTATATAAGTAGTGCATCATGCAACAAGTATAGAAAGTTAACGACTGAAAACCAATGTGAACTTGCAGTTCTTATTCAACATTGCGGAAAACTAGCAAACCTTTATTCGTCATTTTTCACACGCGTCATACATCCTTCGGAAATAATTTATTGTTCAGATGACTTTCAATATAAAAGTGTATTGCGAGTATGAAAGAAGCTTGCCTATGCACATTTCAATAATAGTTTAATGTTTGTTTATCAGACACAATTTTCGTTTATTTATATTTATGAGTTTAAACTGTTACGTGGTAGTAAATCTATTCCCCTCACATTTTACCTAGAATTTTCATGACCTTCGAAAAGAGCTCTTAAATTAATTTACTAATTAAGGTTTCGCTTTCATGACAAAATTCACGTAACCGTCACTGATAACAAAATAAGGCTATTCTCGGAGCGCGGCTTCTCGTGGATTTTCACCCCACTTTTGATTGCAACTACTGTGTAACTACTTGGCAAATAAAAGTACACATTGATGTGAAGTTAAATCACGATTGCTCGTTGTCGTGCACATAACTCACCATTACAATGAATATTTATAACGACGGCGCGACGACTTACATTTTTCACGTGAAAATATTCAACGAATTTGAATACTCTTTAATTACAATTTCAATGCAAGCCGAACTAAAAAAAAGCGTCGTAACATTTTTTAACGTATTTTTTATGTCCTTCTCGAGTAATTTCCCCGCTATTAAAAATAACGCTTTCAGCTGTTCGACAACGGAGAGGTCAAAAGCAGGAAATAGGCAACTAATTTGAAAGGAATCCTGTGTCCGCGACGGTGCCTGCTTTTCAATGAAGAAGTCTCGTCAAAAGTTTCTAAACGACTTGCCCGATGAATTAAAAAGCGATGACGGGTATTCATCGACAGATATATATCTTTTTTTTTTCATTATGTATAAAAAATATCGGTCAAACAATCGTGCCGAGAGTCATAATCCGCGACAATACCTTCGCATAGTCTTTATTCCGACGAGACATTCCCGATAATTTGATTACGTTCATACGAAAGCTAAGCTTTCCAGCAATGAAATTTTGAATTACGACCGACGTCCCAAATCACCTATAAACTTTTCAATTATGACTCGACATAAGTTCCATTGTTATAAATTTCAATTTCCTTGCCGCGAAATATTTTATCTCGCTCGCGGCCCTATAAATTAAACCGCAAGAACCGGACGCCTATTTTATATGCGACTTTTTTGCCCCGCTATGGCTAATTGTGCCACTAAATGTTTTTTATTTGCCGCATTAATAACATCACCGCCAATAGCTTCTTCCCTTACTTCCTGTCGTGCGCCAGTAAGCAGGTTAGACCCAGAGCGATAAATTTATCGACGCGACACAGGACTTTAATGCCGCTAAGAATGAAGTGCAATATGGAGGAAAATTGAACGTGAATTGTAAAAACGAGGCGCGAATAACGTTCAAAAACTTGGGCCTATAAAACATCGGGGCTATAAAAGTTTTGCTTAATCTCTGTGATAATTAGTAATCAAACAAGTTACTTCGCACTGGCAAAACAATAAATTTACGACTTGGATAGTAAAAAATAATATTCAAGTAGTCAAACTTCTCTGACTCTATATTCTAAATAGCATTTTTTCCATTTAATTGCAACTTATTTATATAAATAATTATCCGTTTTATAGAAAAACAAAATTTAAATTAAAACGTATTTGAAATTTTGTTTGGTTTTGTTGAATCAGTCAATCATTGCACTCGTTGACAAAATATCGCGAAATAAGGAGAAAGAAAAACATATCAAGGCAAACACATGAAAGCAAAATACACGGCGGCAGAGAAAAGTCGAGCAAAAATGTAACGTAATCATGTCACTTTTTTCCTCGCATTAGACAAACTGTGATTCTAATCGGGCTCGTGGGAGATCACATTAGCGTGGACAGGGATGCAATCGCATGACAGAGCGACGCGTAGCACGAAACAACATTTCCGTGTATATTCCGAAGATTAACCCGCATAATCAAGTGTTGTCGGGCGAAAAACTTGATGCGTAATGTCAGCGTGACGCTTGCGAGCGACGCGTGGAAGAAAGAAGAAATGAACTCATAGATTTTAGATGGTTTCGTGATTAAAATGACACGCGGAAATGGGTTGTTCGGCGTACAGAGAATTGTGTGAAAAAAAGAGCGAAGGGTCGAAGGCTGGGACGGCGGATGGGGGGACGGCAAGGGGGCACGGGGTAAATAACGCGCGGCAAAGAAAAAAGTGGAGTGACATCATTACGTTGCTTTTGACGTTGGTTTGACGTTGCGTGCCGCGGGCCAGCGATGTCGATGAAACAACACGATACCGATGTTGAAACCGGCGCAAAACTAGTCGTATTACTGCGAATATGGCGCGGTGCATAATATGGAATATGAATCAATTTATTGTGTATATGAATAGTCGTTAGTCGCAACTTTTCGACGTTTAGTCCGGCGTCGACATTGTTTGTAAATGTAAAAACATTGCAAAGCAAGATTATTACTTCTAAAGCCCATCTATCAATTTTTCCGTCGACTATTGTTTTAAAAATAGTGGGAGAACACGGTTGCCGAATGGGTCACGATTTTTTCTTAACTGAATTTTATACGCATTCCGATATAGTGGAATGTGTTTTCCACTGAAACCAATATTTTTATTTCGATTTTGTTGTAATAATGTTTTATTCAGTCAAAAATATGTACGTCGATAAAAATGAAATTAATTTATGCAATGTTTTTCACTGAAACAACTGATTGAATAACACATCTTAGTTTTATTCTCGTTTCAATAAGAATAATAAAGACGCCTTTTCAGTCGTTTAGTAAAATATTCTACAAAAATATACACTCTGCTGTTACAATACTTTTACCGCGAATCTTTTTCGTCACTTAATTCATCGGCTTTGTCTCCCACGTTGTAGAGTATTTAAAAATTCATTACACGCGAAAGCGTTCAGCGACGGCGCATGAATGTTGCAATTTATAAGCGAAGCAACTGCAAAATAATAAATTTTATCGCTAAGTTCGCTTATCGGCCTGGCTGCTTATTTAGTTAGTCTACATTCGCCGTGTGTTTACTTGATTGTGCTTCTTTGCTTTATATTCCACGTTAATGAGACTTTTTTATTACGCTGAATATTTAAAATCACCGCACTTCATTTATCATGCTCGCGTTTAAAAAGTGCCCTGAAAGCGAGGTTCGGCTCTCCTTTCCGCAACACGTAAGGCGCTGACATAAAAGTCGCCGACTCGAACTTACCCTTCAGCCGGCCGATAAAAAGATTTATATAACGAAACGACGCTCGAAAAAATAAACATGCGAGTGGAGTTTGTTGGCAACTTTTTCTTGAGTTTTTTTTCCTTTTTTTCTCTCTTTTTTTTTCATACCGAAATCTTAACCACGGAGAAACGACTTGCTGAAATTCATTAACCACTGCCTTAGCTTCGAAATTACAACACGAGTACAATCGGAGTCGGGCAAAAGTTCCTTGCGAGCGAATACGTTGGCCAACTTTTCTCGTTACTCGTTTGTCGGTAAAAAACATTTGATAAAAGCATGGTTTTTGTTTATTAACTTGAAAGCGGCCCCTTGGTTTTCGATGGCGCGGTACGTATGCAAAATTCCCTCCCGACAACTTACGTTGCAGGTGGTGCTTATTGTCCCGACGAGCACGTTTGGGATTTGCCAAACAAGTCTGCATAATTAATAATAGAGGTACTGTAATCTGCTACTGACGCATTTTCAATCAATAGCCCGTCCGTAGGCTAAAATTTCGCCAGGATTTTGTTTCAGCGTTTTTAATTGTTGGTATTCATTCAATTGTCTGTTACTAATTTACAGAATTGCATAAAAAACGCAACGAAAATTGCATGCTGTTTTCCTGACTGACGTTTCTTCGTTATTTTTCATTTTCATTCAAATAACATTTTTGTTTTATTTTGTCAGCGAACTTTTAGTTGTCAAGTTTTATCGGAGATTCTATTAACAAATATTTCCTATCGAAATGTTTTGATGCTAAAAAGAAGGTTGAAAAGAGGATAACAGGAGACTGAAGAAGGTGAAAGATGCGGAAATTTTAACCTTCCTTCAGTCTCGAAATTGCGGATGATATCAAAATTGTAAGTTTGAGATTGAAAGGAAGATACAAATTTTGACTCGATAGGTCATGCAAACATTTTTAAGATTTAAATCTTTTCGAATGTACCTTTACCTTCTATTAAAGGTTCTTTTTCCAATTTTCAACCGAATCGACTTATATTCTGTATGAAACAAAGTCAAAAGTAGACTCTGAATTAAAATGATACTTGTGTGTTCAAAGAGCAGCTTGAAATTAACAAAACTTTAACATTTTTTACATGGATGCCTGCGTTATCGATAAAAAAAAAAAAAGAGATCGATGTCAAAAGAACAAAAGAAAATTTATATTTGCAGAGTATTTTTACCTTTTTGGCTATATTAATTTTTTGTAACAATTTCCTGGTATAGAATGCACGTAGGTGCCGTTAACGAATCTCCATATAAACGAGTTTTTAACATCTTTACTAGATTGTAACAGAAGTGAGCTCTAAATGCTCGATTGGGGCGTTGTTTTATGTAGCTCTTTGAACAATGGATCTTGTTTATAATTATTGACGGCAGAATTTGAATATTGTTTAACGAAATATTCAGTTATGTGTCAAATTTTGCTGGTAGTCAGAAATAGGATGTAAAATAAAGTTTAAACAATGGGCGTCGGAACAGCGAATATATAATTCTCGTTTGTGAAAAATTTGATATCGATGTACAATCATTTGTATAGTTTGAATCGCTTTCATTATTTTATTGTTGAGAAACCATTATTTTTGTTCTCAAACTCACGTGATGAGCACATTTTTATGAAGGAAAAAAAAAAAAAAATAAAATAAAACAAAGAAGAAATGAAACATATTAACTGCGTTACACAAAATGACAAGAATAACAACTGTTACACAAGTAACATTGCAATTGCAGTTATTTTGCCAGAAGATATGAGATTTGAAAAATGGTGAGCTTGAAAATTTAATAAAGTTTTTCTATTGTTAAAATATCATTTTTATTTTGTAACATCTGATTTTATAATCGTTAACTTCATTATTACACTTTCTTTTCGGAATTAATTCAAGTTTAAATTTGTTGCAAAGAAATTACACGTTTTTTAAGAAAAGTTGAAAATATACATTATTCTTTTCGCAATGAATTAAAATTTCGATCACTTTTCAAACGAAATGTTTGCATCCAAAAAGTAAATGAAAGAATGAAGTATTTTATATTTAAACATTTTGAAATACATTTCTAGCTGTAATTTTAATTTTTTATTAATGAAATTGTTTCCAATTTAAATTTCTTACAAAAAATGTTGCAAACTCGACGCATATTTACATTTCAACGAACATATCGTATGACATGACAATTACGTCGCTTTTCATTCATGATCCAACAACTAACTCGGAAGTCCTTCGTCACTGCAAAGTCTCAGTTTTAAGTAAAGACAAGTTCAAAATTGCAAATAATTGTAATTGAAATTCGCTAATGTTGACACGGCATGTTTCATCGTTTCTCGAGACTATCGAACGTAATTTTAATATGGTAGTGTTTTATGCAAGTCTACTCGCAGTTTATATTACACAACTGTAATGATGTCAAACTACTTTCATTGACGTTCTTTCGCTCCGACAACTGACGCAGGGGGAGGGGGGTAAATTTTAAGAGGAAGTTAACTTTTGTCTCCGTTGTCAGATATAAGCTCATTGTTTACACTGACTACGACTTTGACTAAATTGCGCGATCTTCAGTGGCTAATAAGAGCAGAGCAACGTTGGATGACAGTAACGTTGTAACTTCATTCCGGCGTATGACTTCGTATGTTAATTTGGCGCAGGGAAAAATAAAGTATTTCGTACGCAATAGCAAGTAAGAGTAATTGTTCGAGGTAACAGTCGAAACGTTTTTAAAGGTAGCGAATTTTAATCGGGTAATTAATTGTGGGGCGTTAAGAAGAATTCGAAATGAAGGTCAATGAAAAATCAATGTGGAATAATTGCCACGAACCGGGATGACGATGGCGACTAAGGGAGAACGGGGAAGGGCACAGATATATCCCATTTAACCCGAGTTTTATTCGGATTTCCGCAGTGGCGTATCGCGAAGATAAACAATGGGAAGGTCGTATTAGAGTCAAGGGGAGAAGAGACGTGTGTTTTGAGAGCAAGCGGGATGATCTTGAACCCCGGAGCTACAACGGCCCGGGAAATAATTAAAATGTATACTTTTTTTTGTCCCACTTGTGTTCGCCGGCGCCAATTACTTGAGGAAAAGGTGAATGCAATCGTTTGTAGTGCGCGCGAGCTGAATGGTAGTATGTGACGTATTTGCGACCGTGATGCTCGTAATTACGGATACGTCGCGTCCGCCGGTACGCGCCGCGGAAAAAGCTGCATTACGTAATTGTGCCGGGAGAATGAGATATGTATCTGGATCAATCAACCGGCATCGTTCAAGTATTTTTGCTCGGTTCACTGTCGCTGTGGGAACAAAGGGCGTGGAAAAGGGGAACATTGCGCCAGCCAGGGAACACGTTGGACCGGTCAGTCAACGTAGATAATTGTTTCAATTGTAATCAGGTTTCGCAATGTTTAAGCGCTTGTTAACTCTGGATATTTTATTCCATGTCTGTTACAACTTTGTTTCAAATACAACAATACGAATTATTCAGTAATATTTCGATTTTAGATTCTACTTGACGAAAAAATTAAAAAGTAAAGTGTCAGCAGTCGCTATTTCTATCAAATCTAGTGAAAAATTGTTTATTACAATCATTGTAATATTAATGGGTTTTTAAATTTATTATAACACGACAAATTTTGTTCTTATTCCGCTTCCGGAAATATGGTATTTTTAACCGCGTATTTTTAACGCAATTCCCTTTATTTTAACTTTTAGTTATGCTCCCTCGATGAGATAAAATTAATTTCAATAATTAAATAACGCGGGATCTTGTGTTTTATTGAGCCGAAACGGTCGTCGCAAAAGCGGAATCAAAATTGGAATCATATTTTGGCGACAGCGGTAGATGTTTTGTATAACGAATTTACGGTGAGGTTTTTGTCAATAAAGCGAGTTAAATATTCTGTAACTCAATTAAAACATCTCGTATGTCCTTAATCCGATTTACTGGCAATGTTTCCTCCACGTTAAGCTAACTTCGTTTTCTCCATAAGCATTAACTTTAAATTTTATTACTAAAACAACCGATAGTTATTAAATTACGTTTTATTAAGCGTGGATAATTTCGCTTGGTTGCGCTTACACGATACAACACGTTTAGCGTTTGACGCTGACAATTTTCAACTGTGTGTGCTTGTCTGGTTGTTTTCAAAAATACTAATTTCGAAATATTCGTCAACACGTTCAATTCTCTATCGTCACATTTTGTATGAGATAACACATGATACATCAATATATGTGTATATATATATATATATATATATATATATATGTCTGCGATTTTTCATGACAATAAAAATAAATGCATCGCATTGTTGAGTAGATTAAAAAAAATAGTGAAAAAGGAAAATAAAAAAAAAATGGATACGTCGACAGAAACGTTCCGAGCAAACTAAAATGGTGCGGAGCTTGTAAAGTAAAAAACTTTGACGCGTCAAATTCACGGACAACGTAACGCTTTTGCGGATCACGTATAATCCAGATTAAAAATAATTTGAAAAAAAGATAACCGAAAGGAGTAACAGAAGGAAAGACTTTGAGACGATTGATTAACTGGAAATTGGAAGAATTCACGCGACCTAATCGTGGCTTGTCAGGTACCCTATATCCTGACCTTGAAATGGATGTGATGCAGAATAAAAAAATACTTTTTATTGGTATAAACAAAACAATCTTTGTATTCGATATAAATAAAATTTGACTTAAATTTACGTTTGATAAGAATAGGGCCAAGTCTAGGAATTTTTTTGATTAATATTCCATATTAAAACCTTGTCAGTGACCGAATTTTAACATGGAGCGCTCAGTTTGACTTTTACTAGAGAAATAGGAGGAAATAAGCAATTAAAATTATCTTCGAAAGTTAAGATCTCATCACGATCTCGCACTCGTTGCAGCACCAACGTGAATTTGTATGAAAAGAAATATTCAAAAACGTGTTAAAATAACAGCTGAAAGTTGCAGCCTGCCGTGGATAGGAGTTCGCCGCTTCAAGATCCATTTAAATCTTTTACCACGGATATTCTAGTCAGTTCATGAAACTAAAAGTCGACTTATAATAAAGTTTATTCAGCGTCAAATAGTTATTACAAAAAGTTAACTTATTCAACTTTGTATTAAAAGCATGTTGTTAGGTGACTCATTGAAGTAACTTTAATTAAATTTACACAAATATCAAATATCGTTGTGACACTGCGGAGTAATCAAAAAAAGTCGTGAAAAGTGACGGCGTTTTAGTTGCAACGCGCAAAAACCAAAAGCAGATAAAACAAATGTTCGGATGCCATTTGCATTTCACGTTCGCCGTAACCCTGGAATGGGATGATTCCATTTTATGAGAATATTGCGAATTTCATTTCTTTGTTAAATTATTTTTCATAACGCATCCCATACAATTCATGTCTATGAAAAAGATACAAAGGAAACAATTACCGAAAACGTATTCGTGGCAGTCGTTTAGAAAATATGTACCGTAATAGCTGGCAACATTACCGCCCGGTAATTAACGTGAAACTTGAATGCGAAGCGGAGATAGTCGCGTGCAAGTGGAAAATGCGCGAGACAAAAAGTTCGTAATCATATACATACATTCGAAATGTCATTACAATCGGCAGTCGGCAAGAGTGCTTGACACGCATTATCGGGTAACGCGAGTCCGAAATTTCGCCCGTTAATTTTGTCAAAAGCCTGTACATTTTTAATTAAAATTCATCGCTAAAATGCGTGGTCGGGAAAGCAGATTTGTTCGAGCGCAGATGAACCGAATTCGGCCAGGTCCGTGTAATTTTCATAATGAAAAACGTCAATTAAAACGCCGCCCAGCTGTTTTTATTTTGATTTCCATTTTAATTTGTTTTATTTATTTTCGTTCCATGTTTATCCCCGTGATTAATGCGAGCTAGAAAGGCCGACTTATTAATCGGCGGACGCGTGTTTTCGACGTAACCGAATTTCGCGCGTTTTAAGATGACCGCGGCTTTGTTCGTTTAAACGATCTAATTATCATCTCCGGCTTACAGTCCGGCAATGAAAATTTCAAATTCATTTATATTACACGTTCGGCTTATAGGGCGGCGCCGCATCGCCGCGCCGAGACTTGCATTAAGTAGTGGGAAATCCGATCTGATCCAATTTGAGAGACTCTTTTAATTTGATTTACTCGGGAGAAGCCGTGCGCCGGTCGCGGAACAGGTTTTCTCGGGAGAGCACGGGACTGCGGTCGAATTCGGCGGAAAATCCATGACCACTGGTGTCCGCGCGCAGTTAAACGTCTCCCGAGTGTTATTACTTTTCATCGATTACATTTCCCGTTTCCCTGTCACACAATGACACTATTAATGAAAACACAACGCTCGCCGTCCGTTCGCTCGGCGCCTCGAAGCCGAAAAACAAAGAAAAAGGACAACGTAAGACCGGACATTATCAGTCACGCAATTAAACCCCCTCCCAATCATACATCAAATAAAATAATTAGAACCGAAATGAAGCGCGGCGACGTCGGAAATTAGTTGCCAATGACCGATCGCCGATTAATTTCGAATTATTATTTACTGTCGCTGATAATGGTTTTGTAAATTTTATTGATTAACAATCACTGGCTCGCTTTCGGCCGATAATTAGGAATGCATTTATAATCCCTGGCTAATAGTTTGTTCCCGGGCGACAATTTTGCAATGAACCGCGCGGATCAATAAGTCCAATCCATTATGCATTATTGATTGTCCGTTAATGACGCTTTTTCATCGATCAACCTTCGTCGGTCGCTTTTTCTTCAGACTTTTCATTATGTAACAACGACGCGCCGCGGAATCAATAGTATAAAGCAAAGCGTCGCGCGGCAATTCATCGAGCGCGCTCGTCAAATTCGGAATTGATTACGTCGGCTAAAGAAAACAAGGCGCGTGGAAGAAGAGAAATTTCCATGTGACGTTGGCTGGCGCGCCACTATCTCCAAGCCTCCAGTTGCTTCTATTTCGGTTGTACCCTAAGTATATAGCCCGCAACCGGTAGAACTGGCGTGTTACTATTTCGAGACGGTGTCATACACGGCGCGCACACCGACGCGCGAGCGTCGCGCGCCTGCCCATATTGTTTGTTTGACCCCGCCGTTGCGTGTGACGGCGCTAAGAAGCGCGCGAAGCGCTGCGCTGAAACAAAACAGTCCTTGATACTCCGAGACCCGGGCTCCACTTCAAATAATTAATTCACCGTTTCCTACGCAAATAGCGTAACGTACCTGCATAAATTGATGCTAAATCTCGAATGTGAATTGAAGTTGAGAGGCGCAAAGCATTAGTACCAAAACACGATCGCTTTTCGTTAGCGCTGTTTCCCTTACGTGATCGCGAATGAATACCAACGATTAACGGTTTGCTGCTTTGTTAAATCAAATATTATGCGTTGCGGTTTTTACGGCCAATTGCAATTATTCAAAATGTCCCGCGATTGATTGGATTTTATATTGAAAATGAAAGACGAGGCCTGTCGGCGATTCAATCTCAATTTCAAACGATTATTGCATTGTCACGTTTGCAGGGACACTTTCGAGACTTTGTTTTGATTCATAATCATTCAATGGCAAATCAGTTAAAAAACTTCGACTTTGGGGAAGTTTTGAGAAATTTATGGCGTCGCGTAATTTAGATGTTATTTGATGACATAATGCGTTGGTTGAATTTGAAAAAATATTGAATCACGAAACAAATTTCATTTTATAACATACAGACCATTAGTTGGTATTTATTTCGAGTCACTCGATTATTCGATAGTCGAAAAGCTGGTGAAATAATGATCAGCGACTAGTGGTCATTCCCTCGAAATTACCAACTTAGCGGCAACGAACGTTGAAACTTGAATTGGGATTTAAGTTATTTATCAAGCCGTAGGAACGTTAATTGATTCATATGTCTTGCGAAAGTGGTCATGAATGTACCGGTATAATTTCGCAATTACATAATTTGGCGGCCGAAATAATTCTAACGACTTTGCCACGTACGTACAGTTAGTCCGAGGCATTCGAAAACGAGCTTGTTGGCTAAACGGAACGGAGCCTGACGTGAAATCGAGGAGCGTGGAAGCGTTAGTAAGAGCTAAGCTAAGCAAGAGCCGTATCCTGGTCAAGAGGAGGGCAAATAATAAGCCGCGGGATAATAAGCTTAATCTCTCGCGCAACTTTTTACACTTTGACGAAATTAGTTTCTTACGCTTGAATTCAAGGAGAAGACTTTTATAGATAATATCACAATGTGACAGGAATTATAAAGTAATTTTACCATTGAGATGCAGGTGCGAAATTTCATTTCAGTTGGGCGACTTTCTTCTCGCAGTTGTTTGCACGAAATCCCGGCAAATGAAAATCGCTGTTTCCAAATTAAAACTCGTATTTAAATTCGTATACAAATATCGCTCACTTGCTGACTCGGCTTGAAATTGAAATAATAACAGTCGGCAAAATTGATTTCAAAGAATACAATGCTATTTTCTCCCCCGAAATGTTGTTTGACGCGCGAGAATGTATTTATTGATAAGTTGAAAGCGGAGTTACAGAAAGATTAAGTGTCGGAACAAGTGGTGGGTGGAGCGGCACGGTTTCTCCGGGATGAGTTAAAACTTGTTCGCGCCTTGATTTCCAGTTTGAGATCTCGGTGAAAGTTTTCCAACCCACTGTATACTTTTGGTGATTACGCTTTCGACGAGCCACTCAATAATTATCCCCGACACATGCCGATTAATTTTGCTGACTGTCGCCACTACTTTGGGCAAGTGCTTCGCAGGTGCAACTCACTACACGACGCGGCGTCAATTGCTTAATCGGTGCTTCTTCGGATTAAGCCGTGTTTGCCTCCGCCTAGGCAATATGATTACACGGTAACTTGAGCGCAACATCCATTTTTTTTAACCCTTTTGACGTCTAATTCTCCGTACACGGATCGTCTTTTCAAATTCCGATTACGATTCATTTATATCAGGAATTTATGCGGTTGAAGAACAAGTTTTGAAGAAATTTTTTTATATGCATAATATGTAAGTTGAAACGTAAAACAATTATTCTGCATTCTTTTATCATCAATTACATAAAGACTTATCAGTTTAAATGTGATATTTTTTAACCATATTGTTTATTTAGATATTTTTTCTTTCAATTTAAATAATATTCTTTTTTACTTTAATTTATCTATTGAAGAGTCCATTTAAAAAAGTTTTGAATTATACAAAAAAGAAATTATACTCAGTATAAATTCATGTGTTTGTAATAATATTAATGTGATAATTACTAATTTTTCATTACGGTTTAAGACGAATATAGGTCATCGTAAATTAGCATCTCTTTAAATGCATTAAAATATATAAAATTCATCTCAGTGTAGTGTGACATGCTTTTTATTACACCGTCGATTATTTCCTGATTTTTTCATGTAATCCGTGCTTTCGTGCAAAAATCTTTTTCCGTTTTAATTCGTTAACCTCATATTTATTTATTGAATTCTTTTTTATCGTCACGATAATTGAAGTTATAAAACTAAATTAAATCGAATGAAAAATGAAATCCACATATTTTTATTTAATGAGAGGAGAAAAAAAAGAAGTTGGAACGAAATACCGTCGCAACCGGGAAACGATTGAAATAATATTCATTTCACCGCGATCTTTAATTTTCCTCCACATAAACGTTCGTACATTCATATTTTTGCATCGCTCGTTAAGTTGCGCGCGGGAACAGTAGGCTTTCGCGGTTTAACGAGGCTTATGAAAAATTGTTGACGCGAATTTTTTCAGCGGAGCTAGGCGTTAGACAGCGTGAAGTTGTGTTAGATAAAAGAGTCGACGGTTCGTTGTACAAAATGCAGTGTTTCAGCGACACATGGGAAATCCTTCCATACAGCGGGCACGGCGAGCATAGTGGAATCGTAGTCACTCATGAATGCATAGAATTTTTCTTTGTACCTGGGAATAACTATAGATACACATTACGCGCCGTTACGGCGCAGTCAGAATTTCCCAGGTGTCATAGCAGCGGCGATTATTAATTCAACGGTCATAAAATTCCGCGGCGTTCGTTACTCTTCTCTTTTGATCTTTGCTGGGGCAAATTAGCACGATTGAATGGCTAGCTTCATGGCGAATTCGCAATCTTCGGCGTAAACTTGACGAAGCGAAATGATGCATAAGCAAAGCGCGGCCTCTCGTTGCAGAAGACAAAAGTGAACAAACAAAGGGCGGCTGGTATTGGGCAATTCAACTCGTTAACTGGGGGATTCGTATTTGCGAGCAGTCGGTGATTCTTTGGCGTCCAATTTTCATATGCGGATACCGTCGTTGGCGCGCGGTTACAACGAAGGCGAGCGCGGTATCGGGGGAATGAGTTTGAAGCTCGCGATTCCCCACGAGACCACGCACCTTCCGGTCGCCCTTTCGCAGCCAAGCATTCTTTTGTCTATTGTGCGTAGAGAAGCGAACGAAAGGAAGACAAAAAGAAGAGGCGCCGAACAGCGGCAGAGAGGCTTTTGTATCGACGTTCAAGTGGCGAAAGTCTCGGTGCGACGGTTTTCGCCGGCTATCGATTCGCGTTATTTATAACAATCGTACATCACAATTTCGACTTGACGAATGCTTAGCTGGATAATAAAATGTACATCTTTTTTCACTTTCTCACTTGGAAAATGTATTATTGAAACATTTTACGTGTTACAGGAATAGATGGAATATGGAATACGTGGCAGTAGTTTACCCGGAAGATTGATGCCATCGAAGCCTCAAATTAATTCCCTGTCAAAGCGAATCGATACGCCGTTCTTACTGCGATTTTTCTGTGACAATGCGCCAATCCATTTTATCCTCGTTACTATAAATTATTCAGACCTCGTACACTGCGCCCCGGGCACGCCGATTGATCCAGGTAAGTGTTTATTATTATTTAATTACCCCGACATATTTTTACGCCCCGCAAACCGATGCACGGAAGCCCCGTAATCCGTTTCACCGCGCGATCATTTTCGCCGGGCAGCATGCTTTATTGAATTCCAATACATTTATTTTAAAACGCTCCCATAAGTCACATTTAAGGAGCGTCGGGTGAATGAATCATCCGGAGTCGTAAACCATCTTAAACAATAACCACAAATATTTGCGAGTGATAATTAATTTCCACTGCCACTGATACTCATTATTGAAGCCCTAAAAAACTGAAACTGTTGAAAAAAAAACCGAACAAAAAGTTAAAACCGGGAAAAGCGGCCCCTCGCGAAGCGCGGGTGGATCGCGATAGCGAACAAAGTAAGCCATAAATACGAGTAAACCGCTTACGTAAGTTGCTTCGTCACGGGTGCCTGGCACTTTGGTTCGGCGGTCGAAACCGGGCGACGGAAAAAAGTGCAAAAGGGTAGAGTGGCGGGGGCGAGGCAGCAGTCAAGTGTGAAACAATATTTCGTACTCGATGCGGAGGTTATGATCGCGATTTAAGCTCGCCGGCCACATAAATTGCGGCCCGTGCGCACCGTCTGCATTATTTCCTCGGATCGTACGTTAGCCACGCTTGGAGCCTTTATGGATCCCAGGACGTTAATGTTTCCGAATCGAGCGCACGCGTCTGCCCGAGCGACGCGCGCTTTTCAACGACAAGTGCATTGTCGCGTGATAAAGTCCCGGTGAAATATGAAGCGCGCGTTCGCCGGCCGAGACAATATTTGGCCGGCGGCCCCTCGCCATTCGTCATCCGCGGGCGCCGTAAATCGTGGCGAAAGGTGCCGCGCGACTTATTTAGCCGCGAGCCGTTCCGCCGGCAAAAAGGGACAGCCGGCGACCCAATTAGCTGATAGTTTAATTACGATCCGCGTCTTATCGGAGGGCGGACGAGGAGGAGGAAAAAGAGGAGGACTCACTGCGGGCCGCCCGACGACGCTTTTCATAACGAGGTCGGCGCTGCACTTTGACGTGGCCATTTTAATTAGGCGCGCGACTTCCGCTTACGTAAAACGCAAATTAAACGCGCGACGGCCCGCTACGCACGTTGTGCCAGGTAATTAATAATATCCGTTGCGACGGCAAATGCGTGGATAAATTAAAGCGACGCTTCCGCGAGGCGCTGTCGTCGATTGCCGCTGTTGTTTCGATTCGCAGCGCCGACAAATCACCGGCGCCGAGGCGAAAAATAGGAGCGAAACTGACGCTTGTCCAATCGCACGGACGACTGATGGCCGCCCAAGTGATACTGCCGTTTCCGCGTGCGCCGATCAATCGTCATTAAACCGTTATCAGAAGCGTTCAACATCGTGTCGTTGGTATCGTTACGGTTTTCAGATAGGTGCCGAAAAATAGTAAACGAATTCGATGAACCCGGCACTACGCGATTTTTTGCCTTCGCAAGTCCGTCGTAAGAATTGCGCTTTCGACTCGCTTGTCTTGGCGTGACCTTCGGTCGCAGCTGCTGACGGTTGACATTAGCGAAATTCGGCGCTCGCGTCTTCCGTTCGAATAACACGCAAAGCGAGGACTTTGGATCCTACCTCGGAACATTATTTCCAATTCAACTCTCTTGCGCGTGAAAACTTTCGCTACTGACTCAAAGCCGGCGCTAAGTGAATTTCCTTGCTTTATTGCGATGCAGATTATATCATAATTGGACTGCGTTTATGTCAAAAGAGCTCGCGCTTTTGAGCGGCTCTCAATCATATATTTGCATCGCCGACTTCTGTGTTTTACCGTTTTCTCGTGCTTCTCGCTTTTTATTTTTTCATTTTTTTTTTCCATTTTTTTTCATTAATATTTATTTTTTCTGTCATTAAGGATTTTGCTCGTTAGAGCTCGGTTTGAAAGGAGTTGAGCCAGTTGGCGCTGATGAAGTGGGTAGCGCTAAGCGGTGTAAGACGGGCACGAAAGTGGCAGGGATTTCAAGGCAAATTTAATGATGTATTATCTTAGTTGATTAGGCTGCTCACCGGGTACTCTCTTTTCGATCGCTTCACGGCTACGTTATTCCGATAAGTGATTGTCTGTCCTTGTCAGGGACTCGCCAACGTAATTTGTTACGATTTGGTGATCACAGCGACTCTCGGGAAATAATTTTGAAATTTCATTCCCGTAAGTTGACGAAGTGGTTACGTTCGTTTCATCGATATTACAAGCCTCAAAAGTGTTTTCAGTGTATTACCAAAGAACCGCCGAGGCTATGCCAACGGATGCGTCCTTTTACGTTTTGTTCAACTATAATTCAATACGTTAACAACATCGAGCGAGGCCCGTGGCGCAAAGCTTTTAATACGCAAGCGCCGTTAAATGAATAATAATTCCGAGAGTTGCGCGTCGTAACGGCAAACATATTGGGATAAAAATAATTTAAATATATAATGACAAATTTACATTTAGATGCGGCGCTGAGTGTACGCGTGCGCGAACACCTTACGGCTTTAATAATACAGACAATACTTGAAATTAATTTCACGCCGTGCGTACGGCGCGAAATAAATTATCCGATCTAATATTTAAATAAGTAATGCGCGAGCTTATGAATAATGAATAAAAATCGTATTTCGGTATAAATTTGATCCACGCGACGGGATTCAAAAGTGCGAATACGAAATGTTCCGCTCAAAGAAATCCTTTTTAATGCTCGAAAAAACGCGCGGCGAACAATTTTCTTCTGTTTTTCCATTACACGCGACTCGAATGCTCAAAGAAGCGCAAACGTGTATCGGGCCAACGATTCGTCTCCTCCGCGATACTCTGAATCATTTGCCGAGTAAATTAAGATTCTGCACTTTTCGAGCGCGGCGTCTTTTTTCTTTGTCTTTTTTTCTTCTTCTTTCGCGTTCGTTTTTAAGTCATCCCTTTTCCCGGAAGCAATTGCGCAATTGTAAAGAGCGAAACGAAGCGAAGGCGAGGTCCTTTTTCGAGCGGCGAAAAGAATTTCGATTGTTTTTTCGTGTTGCGGCGGGAGTGCAGGTAACGCCGGCCCGATGTCGCAATGTGTTCCGCAGTGGACACGGACCTTGAAGGCTCGCTAGCGTACTCGCCGTAGCGTAGATGGAGGGTGCATTTACGAGGGCAAGAAGAGATGTTGGACGCAAAACTAGGAGTAACAGAGCTCGTTGCAACCGGCGTGTTAAATAATGCAGGCTTCTTACCGCACTAATATTTCAAAGGAGCTGGAACATCTGCCAGGTATACGGGGCGCAAGCTTCGCATTTATGTATGAACGGCAAAGCCGCTTCTCGAACAGAGCCGCCGCAAAGGGACAAACTACAATGGCTTGCGCGAGTCAACAAACGACACTAACATATCCACGCTAATCCCATCAACCGTCCGCCTCGGCTAATTTCTTTTACAGATAATAACCGGCAAATCGCATTCATTATCTTGCGTTTCGTCGGATCAGCCATAATTTAGCAGGGTGGCCAGCGGTCAGGGAATACTGGCGAATTTCAAAACATCCGACGATTTCGCGTATAACTTTTCAGACAAGTTTGATAACAGCCAGGCTATTTTACCGTGCGTCAGTGGTGCAAATTGTTTTCGCGGATTTTCGTGTTGTATTTTTGAGAGTAAGGTGTTAGATTTTGGAAGAAAGTTAGTTTCATTATAATTTTACATCAATTCATTTACATATTTGAATACTCGAATATGAAATCTGTCGAAAACTGTGAAAATTCAAGAACAGTGATTTTTCGATTTTTACAAAGTTGAAAACAAATATAACTTGATAGTATCAAGCAAAATGGTTAAATAGACAAACATTTCAGTGTCTCTTGGATGTTTGCGGAAATTCATTGGAAAATTTACTACAATAGACGTAGAAATTTTGTTGCGTGTAAAGTGAAATCGTTGATTGCATTAAAAGTTTCCCCGAAAGAGCTCAACTGCCGTTGTTACCGTCATTTCTATTTGTTTCCCGCGAGGAAATAGATAACAAATTTCTCGGGTAAATGCAGAGGGATAATGTTTATCTTTTGCCGTTAGCCGGAAACACTTTGGAATGCCGGTCACGGGCAAGGAAATTTCATTCTCGGATTATCAAAGGCCGCCTCGTCGGGCTCGGCTCATTGATTTTCCTCCCCCGCGGAGTCGAGGCCCCGACTAATTTATCGTTTTACCAGACAAACGGAGGATACTTGGCGGCGATTCGCGATCGTTTCGACCAATTTCCGCGGCGGAGAAATGCCGGCCGCCGTTAATCAGCGGCGTAATTAATACGGCGAGCTGCCTGCTCGTCGCCTCGCCGCGCCAAGTCGATTGTTTTAATTTTTAATTAAAAACATATCTCTTGGCGCAGTACAGTTTCTTGCCGTCAAAGCGCGCGAGCCAATTAACTAATTTAATTAGTTATTTAACGTCGAACGGGTAAGTGGGTGGGTGGGGGGGGTGTGGGTTGACGCCTTGTGGGGCCGGGAACCGGCCACGGGGGGGGGGGCGTTGCATTAGAAGGGGCAAAAACACGCGGGGCCACGGATACGGGCCGCGCGGCCTGGTCTTCCACCGGCGAAAGGCCGCGCGCGAGTCAACACCCGCCGCCTATCCCCCACCGACGCGCCCGACGCGCTCTGGCGTGGAGGCCACGCGGCGGCGCCGGG
>JABFOV010000989.1:0-29236 GCA_022817685.1 Aradophagus sp. ZL-2020
AGATTACGTCGAATCACGAAATGTTATTGACACAATTATATTTCTTCTCACTCGAATGAAAGATGAGATTGAAGTAGAAAACACCAATAAAACAATTCTGCGTAATTCCCAACGTAAGTGTCATAACAATAACAACGGAAAAATCGTCACAAAACTTTTTTACCCCGACGAAGTGACAAAAAGCGAGTCAACGGGTGCATTTTATTGTGCAGTAATTGCCGTTGAGTCACACTTGTGTGCTAGTCGTATGCAGCTTATTTTTACTATCTCAAGAATCGGATTTCGGAATCGATTTACGACTGCAGCTACCGGCGCTATTGGTCAACCGCGTTCGGTCTTGTTGCCGCGAATCCTTTCTCTAACGCGAGCGCCCGCTTTACTCCCGAACTTGTGAAATTTTATCTCAGAGCCATTACGGGTATTTGAGCGTTCACCTTGGAACCAACATCTGTCCGGCGTATCTTTTCACCGATCCGAGCACCAACGTTTTACATTCAATCATTTTACAAGTTTCCGTTTTCGCAAATACTTATTTCGCCATGGAAAATTTTAATCTTGTATAAAGGTAATCGAAAACTTAACGACAATTTTTGTAACTCTCGCTTTGATCTTTTTTGTTCCTTGTTATTCGTATTAATTAAATTGTAATTGACGCGATGTTTGTTTACTAAGCATTAAGTATTTTTACATAATTTGTCAATAAAAAGCGACGTTTTCGCAGAACGATTTTTTTCCACGCTAGAACAAAAATAAAATGACCTGTCATGTCTTCTTGATGTCATGATACTTTTGCGTCGCAAAGAAATCTAATAACAAATTAAATACGCGATCAATTTTATTGAGAAATAAATCATACAGTTTTTGTAGGTCAGAATGTTATGGCGAAGTTGAATTTTAAGTTAAACTACATAAGAAGAAAACGTTATTAACAATACATTTTTAATTATTAACCATATTATTAATCATACTTTATAGCAAGGCGGACATAAAGTACATTTGCGTGAGTTGCGAAAGTTTTACATAATTACGTAAGAAGTTTAGATAATTTTAGTTTTTTACTACAGATTGCATTGTCATTAACACAACAACTAATTCTTACGTCCGCCTTACTATAAAGTATGGTAAATTTATACTATAATTTTTTCTCCATATATACTGATGTGTAATGCAAAACGATATTGCATTAAGCATTCGCCGATGTAAAGTTTTCTTCTGTTTCCGCTTTTTTATGGACCAATAATGGCAACGTTACGTTACTCGAGAATGATCTAATCTGAAAAGAATTCCACTTTGTCTATGACCACCACTATTTCTCTTAATTCATGATTCACGTAAAGTGTTTCTGAAAATCTGCGTATTTTATAATCACATAAATTCGTAAAATCGTCACGTAAAATCGTCTAATTAGATTTTTATTGAATGATTGAGTATAATTGTCATATCTTCGCTGAAAATGATGAGCGATTGAGCGTTAATAAGTTCTATATGCCTTTTGTGTTGGCTGCGGTCGATATACAACTGCAAAGTCGGCATCAGTACCCTCGAGCGACGCATCAACAACTTCTGTCTCAACATTCTTGCCATAATCGTACTTCACATAACGAAGCATGATAAATAGCACACGTAATGATTTTTGTCAAGTAATTCATGCAATTATAATATTAAAGCTCAGCAAGTGACTATGTTTCACTTGCGAAAATCAGATTCGCGTTTCGTATGCAAACTGTTGTTAAATTTTCTCAACTTGTGCATTCATTTGCAATTTCGTACGCATTAGTTTTAAATAATTACATTCAAAAGTGATTTCCGCAACTCCGGCGAGCGAGTTCGGCCGTTCGGTTAAAGATGGCGCCACGTTACGAACACTCAAACGCAGTTACTTACCGAGGCACGTAAAAAACTGCAGATCTCAATTTACAGTTAAAACATGATTATAAAAAACAAGTCTACTGATTATCGAGATAAATAAACCTTGACCGATTTTACATATTCAAAATTACACGTTGCAAAAATAGTTTATAATAATTAGTGGTTTTTTCAGTGATTTTCATATTTTTATAAGCTCGTTGTAGTGAAACTAACGTAACAGCGTTTCTTTTCGATTTAGTTCAAAAAATATGTAATGTCTATAAAAAATCTTGTTAAATATATCTTGATATTTAACGCAGATGAGCTGCGGTCTATTAAGTATTAAGTTAATCATAGGTGTGAAACATTATAAACATAAGTTATGGATTATGGTTTACTTAATCACAAATGCAACATGTTTAGTAACCTTATCAGTAATATAGCCACTTGCACGAACCGTGATATTAATGGAGTTCCAAGGGACTGATTATTGTTAATTTATAGTTACAATAATTACACGTATTCATACTATATTTTAAATGCAGCTACTCTAAGCGTAATAGCAATTCAAATTTTGATTGCCATCTAAATCTTTGTCCATAGTTTTATTGCACAATATTTTAATTGAAATTGAAAGATACGGATTTAAAGATCTTGCTTGCAAATTGTTGGATGTATTTTTATTGGTAAGCTACTGGCGACTTTCTGTCATGGTACGAATCGAAGGAATGTGTTAATATGGAATGTGCTTCATGCTTGTGTATGTTATTGTACACTTTTATGAAATGATGTAAATAAATAATTATGTTCAATTAAAGTTACTATGACTATTATTGTACTGGAATAATTTGTGTGTGTTCATGTATTTTAATTCAATTCATTTTGAGTTCAATAGCGAAGATTGAATTATTTGGTAACTGATATTCAGAACATTTATGATGTTTGATCGTGACACAATAACAAACAGAAAGCACTCTAAAGGCATTTAAGATTGAAAGACCCTCGGCTTACTGAACGTCGCATAGAAGAATATTGATGTCGGTTTATAAAAAGAATTTGGTGTTATTAACCATAATGTTTATTCACTTTAACGTGTGAAACTATATTATGTTCAACTCAAATTTCGTAGAAAATAAAAAGATATCCAACGATATCCACGATAGCCCGTGAATATATTTTTATATCAAGTTTTTTTTTTTTGACATCTTTTTGGTAATAAAAACATTTCTTCTGTTATAAATTTGTGCATTGTTAAAAAGTGTACATTAACAGTTTAATAATTTTAATTTTCAATTTATAAATTTCACTCATATTTGACACGTCATGACTAGTAAAATAATTGTACGAGAAATATAATCACCCGAGGAAAAAAAATGTAGGTCTTAATTTGATCAAATGTGACCAACTAAAAATCGAAATAGAAATGATTCAAATTAATTCGTTTCACATCAAAATAGGATAAAATCTGAATCATTAATTGTGAATAAAAATGGATTCATTAATCAATAAATTTTGATCTGAAATTAATTAGTTTTGATCATTTCCATTCTGATTTTTGGGTGATCACATTTCATCAAATTGAGACCTAAACTTTTTTTACTCGGGCATTCACAAAAAGGATGAATTGAGTTAAAAATAAATTTTTTGGTTAAAGACAAAATTAATCTTGATATTTGGCAAGAATATATTTTCTTGAACCAAGAAAAAATGCCTTGACAAGTCTAAATTATGTTTTGAACGAAGAAAGTTTAGTGACTCTGGATCAAAATTAAATATTTTTCTGAGTGATGAGCATAGTAGCATAATACAACTGTACTGTAACATCTTATTCCATTTTTATCAATATTATTTTCCTTTTAACATGTAAACAACACATTTGATCTATAATTTAAATATCAGTACATTACGAAAAATTCATTTTTAAGGCGAAACAAGTGTATTGAAGTTTCAAAAAATTTTTCTTAAATCATGTTTTAGAAATTTACATACATGTTACCGATTATAGTGTTTTTGCAATGAGCAGAGCCTTTCCAAAACACAGATTACTTCTTCTCGAAAAAAGTATGCAGTATGAAGGACTTACAATTAAAAAGAAATTGAAATCGCTATCAGAAAACAATCGATCAAAATTAAAAACTTACAGAAACGTTTATCATTACTTCCTTACTTCTTCAAGACACAAGTATAAATTCTTTATCTCCCTTCCGGTACACTGACCGCATCTCCCTAATCCCTCATCAATTAATATCCGCGCAAGCCTAAGCCCACTCGTCAAAACTCTTAAGTCCCATAATCTCAATTCACCATCGACGGAGCGATTAAAAAATATCGCCAAATCATTGCAAATACGACATATTTCCAAAGCGAAGACAAACAGAAAAATAAGTAGAGGACAAAAAAGTAGAAGAAAAACAAAAAAGCGAGGAAGCAGCGAACGAAGGAATAGCGAAATTTCAACATTTATGCGTCGACGATTCAAAGGCGAAAAGTCCATTCATCCATTGAGCCGTCAAAGCCAATCAGCCGGTCGGCGGCCAATAAAAACGGCGAAGCCACTTGTAGGTCAAACCGCTGGTCGGACGTTGTTCCGCTGGCGTGCGAGGACCGGCGAATTTCCGGGCCGGTCGCGGCCCCGAGCGCGGCGATCGGCCGCAATGAATAACCGATCCGAATTTGCGTGCGTGCATAAAAAGGCGGCTGCCCCTCCTCGGGTTGCGGTGTGCGCGAGGTGGTCTTCCCCGCGAGCTGCTCGGACAGGTTCGCTTCTGGCCAAGGAGCTGCGCTGCTCCGAAGGGAGCGCGTTTCGCGGGGCGGCGCGGGGGGCGCCACGGTCGGCCGGTATCAGCAGGGTGGCTGTGTAAAGCAAAGGGGCAGCGGTGGTGGTGGTGATGATGGCGATGCCATTGCTGGTGGTGGTGGTGGTAGGAGTGGGCCGAGCTAAGACGAAGCGTAATGACGCCCTGAATCAATATGTGGAGGCCACTGAGATATGCATACGAACTAAGACAACCACCGTACCGACGGTTTTCTCCGGATTCCCTCTTTCCGCTTGTTCGTCTTGCTCGGAAGAAGAGCAAGAAGGCACGAGTCGCGGGGGGAGGCGCGCGCGCCCGCGTGGCCGCCAGGTGGGGAGAAATTAAAGACGAGGCAGGCACAAAAATAACGACCCGCGAGCACCGCGGCTCACCCTCCCCCCGCCTTACACCCCCACTCCCCCCTTCCCCCCGGCACTCTTGTCCCCTTGTCGAACGCCTCCCCGCCCCCGCGGCTTCCTTCCGTCCCGCGTCCACGGCCTCCCCCGGCCACCGCCTCGCTTCGCTTCCGAGGGAGACGGCACCGGCGCTTGCTTTCTTTTTCCCTCCCGGACCTCCTTTCACGGTCTTTTAAGTCGCGAGATGAGAGACGTAATCTGTCGCGAGCGCGGCCAAGAACCCACCCCCGAACGTTCGCACGACGCAACGTGTGTGCGCTCGCGTGCGTGTGACATTGAAAAGGATACACGGAGGAAAAATGTTACGGTTACTGCACTTTGAGAAATGTCTTTATAAGCGTCGGGAGTTTTAGTCAAAATATATTGCATACAAGTTTTGTATTAGTTTGAGGAAAGAAGATTTAACGACGACGCTGGCGTTTTATTAGAATTAAGTATTCGTTGCAATGTTTTGTTTATTCTGAGAGACGATTGCAATTTTATCGATTTCGCGAAAGTATTTTAGGTTGGTAAAATTTTTGTTGAACATTTTGTTAAAGTTAAAAAAAATCTTCCCTATGCACATGAAATTATGTTAGTGCATTGTTTTATATCGTTTCTTAGTGTACAGGGCATTGTAATTTTTGAAATTCCTTTTTCTTAGTGTAATATTCATTAGCTTGCAGTCGGTGAACTGGAGGTGTCGGGGGCGAAGGGGATAAGACCATTCGGCGCAAGGACCTCGACTTTTGCTACTTTTGTCTCCCACTCGGTAGACTCTAATTGCAAGTCGGCGTAAATTATGACGTTTTTGGAATAATAGATTTAAAGGACGTTTGAAGGGGGAAGAAAGGTTTTTCGAGATGTCGAGAACGGAGATAATGATTGTTGTCGATTTTTTAATTAATTTCAGTGGAAAAGTTAGTATTATTGAATGAAGATAGATAATTCAAACTAAAAATTATTAACAGTTAACAAAATAATACTTAAAATAATATAGGGTTTGATTTAAATATTGGCAAAAAATGAATAGTAAAACTTGTTTGTTAATAAAATTGCATCAGTTTTGTTCATAGATTAAGAAATGTGACTTACTATTTTCATCATATGATTGTTAGGATATGACAACCGTTTTTATTCATTAGATGATACTTAAACTTTGAAGAAATACTCATAGAAATAATTATTTGAATTAATATAATTAAAGATTTTGTCTCAGGCGATTTTTCCTAAGAGTAAACGTGTTTTATAAAAGAAAATATCAATGTATGTAAACTAAAAATTTCCAAAATTAGTACAAAATGTATCTAATTTTCACAGTTTGGGGGACTTTTTAAATTTTATTAATGCAAATATATTCTGATTATACTAGAGTGATTTAAGTTTCAAGTTATTTAACAAGTATTCGAGTAAAATAAACATTTTTAATCCGGCGCATGGAAACAATAAAATGGAATGACACAACGCTCGTTTTTGTCCTCATTTTAGAGCATCCACGCACGGATAATATGTTCATCTATGTTTCACTCTGCCCTCATAATATTTACGGAACAAGTGTCACGAGATACTACGAAAACACACTGACGTATCTTAATCTGTACACATCTCAAGGCGAAGTGACCGAAAAACTTCTCGTGTGCAATCTCCTTCTATACCCGGCGGCATCAAGTTTTCCGCTTTACGATCATAAGTTTCATTGCCCTACGTACACACGTTATCTGCAAAAAACATCTGCACTCACGATGCAGCTGTATTCGTCCGTCGCGACTAATTTCTCGCAACATCTTAATTTCTGTTATCCAGAATTGAATCTGAAAATTAAAGCAAATAATAATGCGCTCTTGATTAAAATTTCATCAGGGCTGCGCCATTTTTGCGTTGATACATTTTATCAGACATTATAATAAGACTGGTAACATTAAAGGATATCGCGTTTCATAATCTTCAATATATACGGATTCGCTTTATCAATTACATGGTTTAATCATTCGGGCGCAAATTGCGAGGAAATTCGTCTACAGATACTTAAAATGAGTTATAAGTATCGGAAGACGATACGCCTTAATAATTGATGTCACTTTGTCAACCGAATTCAAAGCGGTGTAAAAAGAGTGAATAATTGGATTAATATTTGTTTACGCGGAGAAAAATAATGTGGCAAACTGAGACCTGGCGTCACGTTGAAAAAAAGTATCTACTCTTTTTGAGAATATTATTCATTCTAATAAAGTGTATTCCACTTCTGATATATCTTACAGAATTAAAAAGAAGGTTTTACTGCAGTTCCTTTCCTTCGTGTACTTTTCATTAGACAATACAGATAATTACAATAATAGAAACAAATGTTTCTAAACAACACTGAAAAATATCAGCCTAGTAATTGAACTACAAATTATCACGACAAGCGAACAATGGTCTCTGTCGAAGATTTGATAAACCTACAAACAAGACATTGTCGGCGAGATTCCTGCTCGGAGTTATAATCATATTTTGTTCGAGTGTGAAATAAGCTCACGTGTTTCGCCGTAATGCGTACGTTTCCGCTTCAGCGAGCTATAGACGTATTTTACGAGGATCGACGAAACGTCGTCTCCGGCTGTTCATACGCACATTTGCATTTACATGGGTTTATAAAACGTCAGCGTGACTCTTATAATGGCTCGGCTTCGTTCACTTTGTTAAGCGTGCGCAGTCTTGAATGAATATAGAAATTAATTCTAATTCGCCGTGGGTTTTTGCGCCGATGGAAGGCAAAAATGCTCGTTACGTAAAGCAGTCTTAATTTACACGTGACCCATATAAGAGTTACGCTTGACTTTGCGACTTGGCTAATTTTGCGCCGCGCACATTCAATTTCAGGTTATTATGTTTGCCGTGATTCGGAAAAGCAACGCAAGAGCGCGCGCATGCGACTCGGCAAAATAGCTGTCGTCGAACAATTACGTACTCGGGCTTTTTATTCCCGCGCCTTTTTTTCTCTTGCGCCACCGTACAACCGTACTTGAAAAAAATAATATCGGCGAATTTAAACATTTTCGCGCTCCGCTCGGGCCAACGGGGCGACGTAATAATAACTCCCCAGACAATAGCAGCGCCGGCTCCGTAAGCGCTAACGAGAGAAGTGGAACGGTGACACCGTAATTATGGCATGGCACAATTGCCATACGTACGCATTGTAACGTCACATTTCAAGCAAAGATGTCCTACGGTTTCGATAACGTAATTGGTCACACACCTTGTTAGGCTTAACGGAATTCTAAATGCACGAATTGCTGATTAGTTGACGAATGCTTTTTCTTATTTTAATATCCGGGAATATTCTTTAAAGTTTCAGGGATTCAAGATTAAGTGAACATTGTTTAAAGTATTTTTCTTTACCATCGATTTCGACCGATAACAAATAATTTTAATGAAACACTTGTCGCTGCATGAAAATGCTCGTTTGCAATAGCAAATTAGTGCTTCGAAACAAAAGGTTATTTTATTATAGCAAAAGAGAAAACATTTTCTTGAAGAACACAGATGTGAATTTTACTACGGCATATTGGATTTAGACTTCTAATTTCATCATAATCATCTATTGAATATCCCATCTTTTATCCGACGTCGAAAGTATGGACAAGTAGTTTTCCAATTCGAGTAGACAATCTCAATTTTTCTAACGACTGTTAAGACAATGTAGTGAAGTACAAAAGAGAATGCAGAAACTAATTAAGATAGTTTACATTCTTTAAAAGTTATAAAGCAGTTCAACTTGGCACTATGTATCGAACTTTTATTACATCGAACTTAAGGAGGTTCTGCTGCTGCGATCGAATCAATAAGCAGGAGTGTTTAATGATTGTTTGAGATACTTTAAAAATAATTATTTCACGACTGCATTTTGGAGTTTAAAGTTAAATCATTTGCGTTTCCTGCAGTGTTCTTCGTTAATACCAAGACAACTGAATACAATAAAACCAAGTCTGTAACTTTTAAAAATAACTTCGGTAAGAGGTAATCAGAATTCAAAGATAATTAAAATATAATATATGAGTGTTAAAATGTAGTTTTTTTTGTATTAAAACAAATATTTAAAACATTACACGTTTCATTTCTGAACAAAACAAATAAAATAAAAAATATAACATTTTACATCAACATAAGTTGCAGATATTGTATTGAAAATAAAAAATCATATTGTTTATATAGTATAATTTTTCAACAAAAACATTCTTAATAATCCGTTATCGATAAGCTAACAACATTGAGTGTCAAAATCATCAAAACTCTATTCTTCGATAATCGCGCGTCGTAAAGTAATGAATATTCGTGAAATCATCGCCAGTCGTTAATATTTCACTCTATTCCTTAAAACGTCGAGCGGAAAAAGCGACGGCAAAGGGAAAAGACGGCGCGCAGATAAGCCTCCCCCTCGAATCTTCGCACACACGGCGCAAAAATACGCGGGCGGGCGGGCGGGCGGGCGACGGGTTCGCCCCGCTGAATGTTAATTTTTCGCTAATCAATACTCCAAAAGTCTAAAACGCCTCGCGTGTGTGTCGGGGCGGAAGTGCGGCGTCGACGGCGGGGGCTTCCGTGCCGGAGAAAGAGCGGCGGAAAAAGGAAGGAGCGAGCCAGGAGCGAGAAGGCCAGGAAAACGAGTGTGTCTCGGCGACGAGCAGAAAGACGAGAGTGTCATGGGTGGAAGAAGAAGAAAGAGGCGGTGGCGGTGGCGGCGAGGGTGCCTCGGGTGGCGAGGGGTCGCGCGGGGAACGCGGGGGGGCCGACTCCGTACGAAGACGCGGCGGTTCTCATTAAGCAGCCCGGGCGCTGCGCTCTGGGGGTTCAAATAAGAAGAAAGAAGAGGCAGAAGACGAACCGAGAAAGAAGCCGAGAAAAGGAGCCGGCGGAGGCCGGGGGTGGGCGGGGGGCAGGAGCGGCAGAGGCAACAACAAAAGGTGGAACCCGTTTGGCCGATGGCGTGCCCGGGGATACTTAGGCCGGCGTCTTCCTAGAAGGGAAGTCGCGACCGAGGCCTCGGAACGGGAGTCCGAGCTGTTCCAGGCGATATCGCCCGATCCGATACCGAAAAGCCTTTTTGCGCCTCGGGCCTTTTTTCTCGCCGCGGGGAAACAGTTTTTCGGTATCGGAGGCGCGCGAGCACGCGATGCCTAGCAGGCTCGTTCGCTCGAGTCGACTTCTTGGCAAGCGCAGTTTATTTTCAATTACAATTCGCTTTCGGTATGCGCGGCCACTCGGCCGACGGGTCATCGAGCAATTGGAACTACAGCGTAAGGTGACGCTCGTTCTTGAACCCTATTTCGACAGCTTTCGCTACTGGACGGCGCGTTACGTCGAGGTGATTCGTCCAGTCTAACGTGACTGTGTTAGTGTCTTTTTAATTTACTGTTTTCAACATTTTCAGTCGCCAAATTTTTACTTTGTATAAAAGTTCTCCTACAAGAAAAATTTGGAAAACGTACATTATACCATATTACATTACATCTCTAGTGATGTAAATTAAAAAGACCAATCTAGTAATAAAATAATTCACCTCAAGAAGATTTTAATGTTTCTGTCATGAAATGAATGCCGTCATTTCAATATAATCAACTTACAAAAATGTACAAACTTCTAACATAATTTTCAAAATTTCGACTCAAACTCCGATTCATGAAACAGCACCGCGATTCCTCGCTCGCGGCCGCCGGGTGATTACAATTGTTACTGTTTCTATAACTGTCCGATAATTGCAGCCGACTCGGCGGAATGCCGGCACTTCCGGCGCTTTCGCAAGCGGGATATCGCGCGGCGGGCCGAAAATTGCGTCGGTTTTCTCGCATGCGCATGACAAACGATACGGCCGCACGGCCGGTGAATGGTGCTGCGGTACAGGTGTAGTGTTGCCGGTGCGAGGGCGCGGGAGGCGCGGGCGGCGCGGTGAACGGCTCCGAGAAAGGAAGGCAGCATCCAGGCTCGTTTCGCAGTCGTCTTCTTGTGCCGTATCGGACGTACAAGGATGCCTCGCGCACAATGTAAGCGGCGCCACGATCGCTCGGATCAATTATCCGCGGGATTCCAAAACCAAATGAAATTCCGATGCCCGAGGCGAAGCTGCGCATCCGGTCGAAGGTCATTGCCGTAGGAACAGCATTTCGACTGCTCAAAGTTCTTTACGTGCATAACGTGCGGTGCGAAATTTCGACGGACTTTTAATTCAAAAAGTTAATATTTTCAATCAGCTATTAATTACGATATTGAAATGTGTATGTACAATTCTAAAAGTAACGTTATCAACTTTACATATCATTTTAAAACCAATTTCAATATTTGACGCATATTTAATATTCAACACGTACAGTTATAAGAACTAGCAAACACAATAAGTTTTGATATCCTTCAGCACGTATATTATGCACATAAGAAACTTTTTCCACAACGTTGAAATATAATAAGTATTCGCTGTTGGTGTTGCTCGTCATTGCAAAGTTACAATCAATTCGAGCGCATTTTAATTTGAAATGAACGACCTGCTCGCTCGGAATGTCAAACCGTTATGTCATTGGTGATTCGCCTCGCTGAAGCAACACTCGCGCAATGAATTATCGATTGCGCTGCTCTTACTCTGAACAAATTAATAACCGTTTTCCGGAATCCCACCGGCCGCGTCTGGCGCGAAAATGGAAAAGGCGACTCGTTTGGGTGGCGGAAAAAAGCGCGGAACGGAAAAAGTGACTCGCCCACTGTCACCCACGCGCGCTTCGAGCTTGCCACTTTTCGCGGGAAAGGTAACGGAGAAGCGTAGGTGCCGGGCTTTTCGCAATCCACGATCGCACGGCGAGTCGTTCGACCGAGGTGCCAACGCCGGAAGCCCGGGTACCAGTACTTTCCCGTTACAGCGTTGATACGCTGAATATACGACGTCGAAGAAAGTGATTACATTTTAAACTGAAGCGAATAAAGATACTACAAATATGGTTACATTTCTTCTTACAACTATAGTATACTAAAGTATAACGTTGATTTCTAATGTATATAACGTCGATGATGTATACACATGTTAGCAAGATGTAAAGCTTCTCGTAGTTCTACGCAACCGACCATTATTCACAATTATTCATAATTATGCTCCATCTATGCGACCCGGTGAATTCATCTGCCTTTCATTAAGTGCATTAATTATTCAAAGTATATAATCTATGAACTTTAAGCGCTTCTTCGAGCGACGTTACATTCGAATCAGATCTTTCAGTGGATATTTATCTACATGTATCATTTTGAAAGAAATTAATATTTATGATATGTATTGAAGAAAAAGAGTGATTAATTGATGAATTCGCTCGGTCAAGAGAAGTAGGTTGCTCGAGGCAAAACTAACAAAGAACGACGACACTCGGCAGAAGACGAACGAGTGTTTGGAAACAGGAGTCCAGGCGATCGCGACGATTAACAGGATATCAAACAACGCGCTGACGTATCGCGCCCGAGGCGAAGCGGGAGGTGGGGTGTCGGATTACCCCGTTGTGTGCGTGAGCTCGCTGCTCTGGTTGTGTAAGGTGGATACTACGGTTACACAGGAAGGAAACACTAGTCCAGTCGTCCGCCGTTTCGGATCGCGCAGTTGACGCTCCTCGACTCTCCGAGTACCACGTGGGTGTAGCGCCCTCTCTTCGCCTTTGTCAACAGCGCGCTTGTGAAAAAAATCATCACTGTTGCATGCTTGTCACACACGTGTAACATGTACGCTGTATGAATAGTACGCATATTTTCATATACAAATATTTTTAAAGAGTTGTAGTTGTTTATTACATGAAATAGTTAACTATGCAGAACGTAGGTTCAAATCTTACTTTGGATTTTTTTTTAATTTTGTTTACCGATGCGAACGAAATGTGATACCATGAAGTATAAATGTTAATAAAGTATGATATAATATCTTATATATATATGGAATATAAGATAAACTTGTTATGAACATCCTTCCATTTTCATGAGTATAATCTCGTACAACTGTAATATAGCTATATATAAATGTAATATATATAGTATAAATATGATGACTTTTTTTCACAGGCATTTTATCAACTTTTTTTTCTTCGCAACTCACGCACGTTATTTCTTTTTTTTTTTTGTCAGTAGGATAGGTCGCTTACAACAACGTGAGGAGTACAGGTATCCGAATTTCGATTCACTGCCGGCGAGTGCACAGGGATAACAATACTCGCCGGGAGCGGTAAACTTGGCAACGTGGTCACGTCTGGTGAGCGTCGCGCGGGCCGGAAGTAACTTCTTCGCCGTGCTCCCGAACCGGAACGGCGATTATGCAAAGTTGAGTACTCACCGCCGGAATAGGTGGCGTTGTCCACGTCGTGATAGGCTTCGATGATCAGCGAGAACGTGCCCTGGAACGAGAAGAAAACGTACTTTAGTTTGTTACGGCCTCCTCTTTGATCGACGGCGGTCCTTAAACTAAATATAATTAAATCAAAATTAGAACTCCAGACCGACAGGAAACTTGGTTCTTCGGTTACACGATGTGGATGGTATTCGTTTGGCAGTTTGTAAGGGGCCATCCGTTACAGGCTGTATTTTTATTTTCATACACGGAGAGGTTCGCAAGTTTACTTCAACGGAAAGGTCTATTTCAAATAATTTTTTATGCCCGTCTTTTTTTGTTGGAATAGAAAAGGACAAGACTTCAATTAGAGTAATAATAACACGTTCTGAATTCTCCTTCCAAATACGACTTCTTTCTCAGTGTGATTATACAGAACCAGTTTGCAAATTTTTTCAAATACATCCCATCTTGAAGAAAAATGCCCTACCATTCGGAAGCCCCATCCGAAGCACCGAACTATCACCACCAAAGTCCAAGCAAGAAATGGAAAGTAATATCGCGCGAAAGAGACAAGCCTCGTCGATTTCGCAAGCAGCTCTTACTCGCATGGCCGGGCACGCAATGATCCGTTAAGCTTGTTCGCGGCGGCGCTCAATGGATCGGCGCGCGTTAATCGATACTTAATTAGGCGTTAAAGACAAGCGTGTTTCCCGATATAGCCTCGAATGCGGGAATCGCGTCACCTTGGACTTGATCGCAGCGCCGCGAAACAAAGGCGGCGCCCTCTGCCCCGCGCGATCATTTCTCACGATCGCGGCGACGCGCGTTTGCGTAACGAGCGAGCGCGAAGCTCGCTCGAGCGACACCGACGTTTACGAAGAAGAAGCGAGGGTGGCGACGCGCGTGCCGCAATTTGCAACGAATTAAAAGCCACGTGCGCCATTCCGCCAGCCGGGGTCGCTGCGAGCGGCGTGACGTGAAAACCCGGGCTCTCGAGATCGCCGGCTTTTTGTTAGCAGCGGGTGGGGGGGGAAGCAAATTACGTCATAATTCGAGCCGCGGGGTATTAAAAGCCCCGCGCGGACAAAACCGGCGAATCGCTCGGATGCCTGGCGGCCGCAAAACCGGCGACAAATGCCACCGTGATCGCCGGCTAATTTATGGCGGGCCTCGGGAGCGCGCCGACAAAAAGCGCCCGCGCGCCGGCATCCGGGCAACAATGCACGGGGATGACGAAACGCGCGCAACGCCGGCCCGATGAATGGGGAGGGAGGCCGAGGTGGACCGGCGGATGGGACGGTAGTCGCTTCGTTCCCACGACCGCCTCGCCGGCCTCGGAATCACGTGCGCGCCTTCGCGCGGCCGATGAAAATGCGAGCCTGTCGGCGGCCACGTCCCGGTCGACCCGAAACCAGTCCGCCGCGGTCATCCGCTCTCCGACAATGAAACACCTGTTGATCTTCGTTCGCTGAATACGCTTTTCTCGGCTCGCCGGATTCGTCGAGACGGAATTGAAAGCGGCAGGTGATGCTAGGTATTAGGTCGGTGTTGCGAATCACCTTCAAGACTTTGGCCTGAAATTTTGGTTGGCTGATTGAAATAATGACGAAATGTAATCGAAAGAAAGTGTGGGACAAACTGAAAATTTGTACATTTCTATTTTATTTGGAACGAGATATTGAAAGTAAAATAAAGGGACAAGATGATCTGTGTTGCGTCTGTAACAGTCTCGACAAATCAGTCAGAAAAAAGACAACGTTGAACGAAGAAGCTTCAACAGTCAATCGCCAGTGGTGGCATTGCAATAATTAGAAAATACGAGACACCCGATTCAAGATAACGCATCTTTCCATCAGTCTGCTACAATTAATGGCCGGTGCCCAGTTGTCGACGAAATCCGTGCTCCGTTTGTTCACCTCTAAGCACCTGCGATTCGTGACTGTCGGGCGTGAGTGCCCTTCGGTGCCACTCGAGCCATGGTAATAACGGTGAAATGGGTTCATGTCCCGAGGGCGCTCTCTTTCTCTCGCGCGATCAGCGACGAGAACCTGCGCTCTGTGGTCCAGCCATCAGCTGACGTACGATCGACGTCTCGGTAAAAGCACAGCGTTTACACCGAAAACAAAATTTAAATAACGATTCTTATATTTTTAGTAAAATTAAAATCAACTTTTTTAACGTTTAGAAATTCGTAATCAATAATGGTACATGTATTTAAAAGTACTTAATTAAAAGTGTAAATTTTACTTTCAAATGTAATGTAAAGTTTACTTTTAAAATATATATATTCTGAAATAGAATTTGCTATATTGAATAGCAAATCCCAACTATTAAAAAAACATCGCAATTTTACTAAGAAAACATCTTTTGTCATTCTTCCCACCAAACTAAAATTTTTCGTACTCTTATCTCCTCCTCGACCTTCGTTCCCTACTCCATCGCCGTTCCCTAATTCAAAAGCCTGGAAACCATTCTTTTTCGCGAACTTTCCATGCCCTTCCTCGAGCGGAGCCCACCGACAGAACACACCACTGTCTCGGGAGTCACAAAAGAGCGAAACACTGAACGCTCTGTGCCGTCGATCCGACGCACGGCAATTAAGCGTCGGCGCGTGTGCGCCCTAACGAGCCGTTAATTGCGACCTCTCGTGACCGAAGCGATTAACATCCGAACGAGCGTGGCCCGATTGGTCGCGGCCTGGCCAACGTCGGGAGCGCGGTCCGTGGACGTGGAGCAGCGCGGACAAAAAAGGGAACAGCGCCTCTCGCAAGCAATAATCGGCCGTCTAGCCGTGAACTTGGCCGGGACCATGTGCGTGGCCGCACACGCTTCCGAGAAGGAAGCTTCGTGCTCTTTTTTATCCGCCTCTTCCGGCTAGGCGGCCAGACCCGGCCGAAAATAGGCCCCGGCACGCGATGCAGATTCGACGCCGGCATCGGCTGGCAAATTGAATGTGAAATTGAATTCCGGGCGACGAAGGACGTGGCCTCTGATAACGAGTCGATGCGACTGCGCGCCATATGACGAGAAAGGAGCGCGCGGCTTCGCGTGTGTCCTCTTGCCGTGGGGTGTCGCTCGACAGGCCGCCATCTGTCGCCGCGTGAGTCTCCCGCGCGCGAATCCCGAGGGCGCTTTCTACCCATATGGGCAGCGCCGTCCTCGCGTCGCGAGCACGCGACACACACTTGTCTCGAGGCCTCCAGCTGGGTCCCAATTTCGCGCCCGGTTGACACTTCCCTTCTCGAGCTTCTGTTCATTCAGGCCGCTTTCCATTCTTGAACGTCTCATTACGGGCTTTGAGTCGCTGCGAGTCACGCCTACGTCTTCCGATGAAATCGCTCCGGTTAATGATAGCCAATCTTGGCGTATAAGCTATAAAAAGAAAGCGTAATCTAGTTGCGGGAATGCGTTATGAAATATGGTATAATTTCACATTATGTGGCTTAATTTACATCATAAGAGTTTGTTGGCTTTTTATGGAGCTGCTGTGAGAGCTTTTTGCGAAGGTGAGCCTTGTAGCTTTTTTCAGTCAGCCTTGCTATCTTCGTTTTTAGTACGATGTAGAAATATTGTCGGTGGAAATTGTAGTTTAACTAGTTGGTGGAATCAACTTTTAATGGTAAGATAGGTAAATTTGTAGGATTTATTGGAATATGTTAAGGGAGTCTCATATGCAGAATCGCTTTCTACAGTGGCGTTTGAATCTATAAAAAGATAATTAGTCTGCAACAAAGAGCTAATTTCCTGACTACTAATCTGTTGATTTCTCAACTCGGTAGATAATTTTTATCTCAAGGTAAAGGTTTTCCAGCGTCGAGTGTTTTCTTTCGCTCAGTCAGCTTTACATCAATGCCGCGATTCGCTGTTGGTTTCATTTAATGAAATCTTGAATGGTGATGTTCTTGGAAGTGATACAAGCAATTTGCATTCCTTTTCTTTTCAATATAATCGTTAGATAATTGTACGTTATTCATTGGAAATTGAAAAATAATAGGAATGCATGTTTTACTGTTTAATACAAATAAAGTTGTAATTTTCATTTCAACAAAGCAATTGCGCAATCCATCGTGCCGATCCTTGGTACTGCATCTCGCCGAGGAACAATGCACTGAATGCCAAACTGATTCCTTCTTTCTTCATCTCGCGCTCCATTCCGCCGTTCCAGCACCCTTCCCTTCGGGGGCTCGATCAACAACTTAAAATTCAACTTTCCTTCCACCTTCGTTTCTTTCCCCAGCTCGGTAACTTTCACAGTTATTGTACCACGAACCATCTGTCTTCGGCTGCTCCTCGAAGCGCACTTAAATATCAATATTTTCGTATATTGCTTCACGGATCACTGACCTACGGCTGTAAAGTAAACAAACGAGTAAAACGGAATCTATAACATCGGAGCAGTATTTTTACGACCCTCGAACAATCAAACAACAAGAATCGATAAAACTCTCAGACCTGATCAAGTTACATCAACAGATTGCGATGGAAAATGGATGCGTCTAAAGTTCCAATATTGATTTATTAATCAATCTCAAATGCTTTCCAAGTGGTCGTATTTTATTGGATGTAAACCAAGTTTTGTGAGTAAATGTAAAAAGCGATAAATTTTTTAAACAATCTGGTTAGCAGCAGCATTGAATTTTACAAATCTGAAGATCGATAATTAATGGCTATACTGAATTATTGATATTGTAAGTTATTTGCTGAATAAATAAATAAATTAAAAAAACTTCAAGTATCTTTATTGTTTACTATACAAATTTTACGTTTTCGATTCTACTTTTGTTAAATTTCAACTTTTGTAAAATTTTATTTCAACTCGATGATAATACTTGAAAAAGTTTAAGCACATTGTATTGTTTGTTAAATTTGTACCCTGTAACTGCACATTACAATAGTCAATGCAATTGCAGTATTTAGATGACGTCACTTACCGGCCACGAGAAGTTGAATGGAAACCTGATGGGGTTGGTGAAGATGGGCAGCGCGACGTCGGGATTGAAGTTGACGACGTTTTCGCCGAGTACCGGAGTCATAACATCGCCGTAGGTGCAAGGCGACTTGGTGTCGATCGTCACCTGGTACTGCTTCAGGCAAACGCGAAACCGCGTCTGGCAGACGCCCCCGCATTCGCCCGTCGGCTTCTTCACACCTGAACAGCATTTGCCCTGGTTGTCCTTTCCATACTCGTTCACGAACGACTTCAGCCTCAGCTCGAAGATCCCCGCTGCGTTCACCTGCGACCGAAACAGCAATGTCAATCAATTTCGCACGTACAGTTGTATCAAAACCATAACTTTTTTTATCAGCCTCAAATGAAAACGTTCACGCGATTCGTTGCAACATGTTTATTTCTCACAACTTTTTCATTCAACGTATCTCATTCAAAATTTTCAAAAGCTCAAATTTTGTGGACATTCACTTGAAGGAAAATTTGCAGTAAATCATTATATACAAATCGTTATATCGACGCCCCAGACGAAGACTAGGCTATCTCAAAATTTTGATTGAAGACTATGCCATCTGAAAATTTTACATGTATTTTTAAATAGGAAATTTTGAAATGGCATAGTTTTCGACCAAAATTTGAGATAGCCTAGTCTTCGTCTGGGGCGTCGATATGTGCTTGAAGTTTGCCACGTGGCAAATTGCCACACATTTTGGACTCGGAAAATTGTCTAAGTTCAAAAATTGAAATCGAAAATTTTCCGAGTTAATTTACATTTTTCACTATGTTTATTATTTTATTATTATATTACGAATAAACGTCGGCTTAGTCGATTTCAATTTTTGTACGTAGAAAATTTTCCAAGTCAAAACGTGTCCAAGTCCAAAAAAAAAAACGTGTGGCAAATTTCAGGCACATAATCGTTATGTGTAATCTATTATCAATTAATTAAGAAATAAAACTATAATCAAAAAAAGAACAAACAATCGTATTTAAAAACTCCCAGTCGAAAAGGAACAAAAAACGTCGATCCTGAAACCAAAAATATACCTCTCATGACAAATCCACGCGAAAAAAGCCTCACGATTTCTCGCGCATAAATCATTATCCCTAAACGAACCGTAAGTCATAAACTCGGGCACCGAACTTGAGGCAGAAACAAAGAAGAAACCTCAACGTGTGGCGATAAAAGCGAAAGAGGAAATAAGAAGACGGCGGATTCGAGGGAAGCGAACGAGGGAAACAAATAACCGCGACGTGCAAATTTTACGAGCGGTCTGAAGATGGGCACGAACGCGTGTGGAAAGAAGACAGAAAAATGGGATGAAAAAAAGGCAGCGAATGGTGGCCGCGCGCCGGACCGAGTGCCGGACTATCGAGGCGGCGCGATTTCCGCTACTCGTTCCGCCGAGTGTCGCGCTGCGAGCGGCGAATCGTGCGGTAAAATTGGCGAAATAACGGCCGCGCGGCGACGGGGAATAAGGCTATAAATGCAGACGAGCGTTAAAGCTTAGCGAGCAGGCAGGCAGACAGACGCGTGTTTTTTGCTCGAGGAATTTTCTCAAGCGCCGAGGCTGGAATCAAAGAGCCGAGAGGCCACGCGGCGTATCCATCGTCGAGCGCGAGGGCTCGCCGCTCTTTCTCTCTCGCCCTCCCGCGCCGCCGCGGCCCGTCTTTGTCCGCCACGCGAGCAGACGCCCGCATATTTGCTTTACGCTTTTCGGCGTCGCGAACCGCCAAACGCGACATCTGCCGGCGATTTCAGCGTCGCGGATTTTCACCTTCCCTCCGGTCGTTTGATTAACGATGATAAATAAGCGTTGGCGACGAACGGTCCACACTCACGAAAAACTTTACCTTCGCTCAACAATCGCTGAGTTTTGCTATTATTTTTTTTTTTTTTTCGATTGAAATTTAACTTTATCCTGTCAAGGTATTGTCTCTTATCTTATTCACTTAGTAGATTGGATCAAGGAAACTTTTCTTGGCTCAAGAAAATTTATTCTTGACAAAATATTAAGATACATGTTGTTTTGAATGAAGAAAAGTTTTCTTCAGTCAATGCGTCCTTTTTGTGAGTGCAGGTTGACAATGTTGGGTTGTATGTTTTTTTTTACGTTTTGTCGTTTATTATATTCTTGTTTGAGAATAATTTGGTTCATCTGTGTAGTTTGATTTTTTGAGGTTTGTTGTAAAAAGAAAGTAACGTTAAAGTTCAATTTCTTGCACTCACAAAAATCTTTACCTTCGTTCAAGAATCACTAAGTTTTGCTATCATTTTCTTCGATTAAAACCTAATTTTATCCTGTCAAGACATATTTTCTTTGCTTAATCACTTAGTATCTTGGATTAAGGAAACTTTTCTTGGCTCAAGAAAATTTATTCTTGGCAAAATATCAAGATACATTTTGTCTTGAACCAAGAAAATTTTTCTTCACTCAATGCATCTTTTTTGTGAGTGTGGGTATGATCAAGATTTTTAAATGATTTTGCGAAAATAAATTGGTAAATAATTGGATCATTGTATAAGTTTTAGAGTATAATTTTTTTTTTTTTTTTTTTTTTTTGTTAATTTAAATGAGTTACTGTTTTGATCCCTAAAGTAGAAAAAGTTTCGCAAAATTAGACACTTGTTTTGCAGTTTACTTTTTCTTGGATTGCGACTCGTAATATTTATTACTCGGCAAATTTCACTCACAATAATATATCCGTTTTAAATAAATATGAAAAGACATATTTGTGTCTAATAAACTGGAGCCTAATTGATTTCGACTTGCCTTTGAAAATAATTAATTTTAAATTTACTTCAAACATTTTCATTGGAACATTCGTGTGCAAAAAGTTTAAAAGTTTTTTGATTTCAATAAAATATTATTTCGTCCGTCGACAATCTTAATCATAACTTGAATTTATATGAGCGCGACATAAAATAAAACAATTAATTTTTTCGTTTATTAATTATTGACATACAAATGAAAAGAATTTGATTTGGTCTGTATAATTACCTATATATACGTTCGGGAATCTAATTTTTTCATTAACAGACATGAACATCAATAAAAAGTATTTTTATTAATTTAGAAACAACATTTTCTTTCCATTTACTTTCTTCGTTAGAAGTATATCTTTTTCGATTGAAAATTTCTGAAATTTTAAATTCGTTGCAAGCTTGCTGCTCGTGAACATTTTCAATTAAATACATTCAACAACTGACTTTTCTTAGCCAAACAAGAATAACAAAAAAAATGAAAAAAAAAATTTAAGAATTGCACTTTATAGGTCAGGCGTTCGATGAGAAAAACAAAGTAACACTTATGACCAATGCGTCGTGTCACTTTACATAACACTATTCATCTCTGCTCCTTGAATTGCGATTGGTCGAACGAGGCAGAGCTAATCGACTTGATTATCTAAGATTTTTGATTTACCGTCGACTTGGCTCGGTGCCGGGGATTGGAAGTGACTCGCGTTAGCCGGTAACTCGAGTGTAATGCGGCGTAATGCGATCTCGCGATTGTAATGCAAGGCAAGATGAAATATATAAAGCAACGCTGAGAAATGAGAAACGTATCGAGGCGATTTCCATTTCCACGGCCGCAGGAACAATGATCGACGAGCGGCGGGAATGAAAAGCGCATTCTTCGTACGAAATAATGCGTGCGGGTCGGCTATTCCCGGTAACCTTGCGCCGCGAGAAAAGCACGCACGGGAGTCGAGCCGCGTTACGACACCGGCTCGCGTTCCCATGTCTGTCTCGCGACGTAATGGCTATTTCTGAAGGGAGTCCGACTAATGGCTCGCGACCGGGGAAAGTAGGCTACGAGATACCGCGGCCCGGCATTTTTCCCGCTCGAGTGAAAAAACCGACCCTTTTCGTCACCCCCGACGTCGCGCCGAGAAAACGTGCTTCGTACTAAGGTATTTTCAAATGCGTTTTATCTGGAAACGTCGTCGTCACTCCCTATGCTCAGTACTTTTGGCGTTTGTTTATTTGTTTACTTTTTTTATGTAGAATATTTGCAATGTTTACTTGTTTTTGTTTATGTATTCACGGCTTGTAAGTAGAATACTTTCAATGTTTATGTTTGTTTGTTTGTGTAATTATATTTTGTAAATAGAATACTTACAATGTTTATTTTTGTTTTGTTTATTATCGTCGTTGTGTGTGTTGAATACTTTCGGTGTTTGTTTACTTTGTTTATTTGTTTACTTTTTTTATGTAGAATATTTGCGATGTTTACTTGTTTTTGTTTATGTATTCACGGCTTGTAAGTAGAATACTTACAATGTTTATATTTGTTTGTTTGTGTAATTATATTTTGTAAATAGAATACTGACAATGTTTATTTTTATTTTGTTTATTATCGTCGTTGTGTGTGTTGAATACTTTCGGTGTTTGCTTACTTTGTTTATTTGTTTACATTTTTTATGTAGGATATTTGCGATGCTTACTTGTTTTTGTTTGTGTAATTACGGTTTGTAAGTAGAATATTTTTAATGTTTATATTAGATTGTTTGTGTACTTATATTTTGTAAATAGAACGTTTACAATGTTTATTTTTATTTTGTTTATTATCGTCGTTGTGTGTGTTGAATACTTTCGATGTTCGTTTCCTTTGTTTATTCGTTTACATTTTTTATATGTAATATTTGCAATATTTATTTCTATTTATTATATATTTCTCTGTTTTATGTATTTACATTTTGAAAGTAGAATACTGACAGTGATATTTTTATTTTTTTTTTTTTTTACTATCGTTATTGTGTATGTTGAATACTTTCAGTATTCGTTTCCTTTGTTCATTTATTTACATTTTTTATGTAGAATATTTTCAAAGTTTATTTTCTTTGTTTATGTATTTACATTTTGTAAGTAGAATATTTTCAATGTTTATTTTTTTTGTTCGTTATCATCATTCTGTATGTTGGATGTTTTCAATTTTCTTCATATATTCATTTACATTTTTTATGTCGAATATTTTCAATATTTATTATTTTTGTTTATTTTATCTTACAAGTTTATATCATCAATTGGCTGAAAAATATCTGATTCCAAGTTTTCCAGTTCAATCAGCAGTACTATTTATTTCACGAAGAAAGTGCACATTTTTCGAAAGGCACATTTTCAAGCAAACTTGAGAATGATTGGACGTCGTGTAAAGCTCGGCTGAAAAATCAGTTAATGAATTGCCCGCGAGTACCGAGCCCGACTTGAGTACATAATTATAAAGTGGCGAAGCTGTCTCGCTTGTCACCTTTGGGAAAGACAGTCCGCGGCTCATACTTTTACTTCACAATAAATCGTGCGATTATGAACCTCACACGTCTCGTTTCGCAACGACTGTTGGAAATTTCAAAGAGTAAACAGCCTGGATGAATCATTTCAGATCAGTTCTTCGATCGCGATTTCGTTTCAAAACCCCGCGACTGCAAGTCATTTCTCATTCAGTGTTTACTAATCGAACCATATTAGACCGCTGCAACCACTCGAATAACTCAACTAACATAATATATACCCGCTCCAACATTTTATATATAGTTAATCAATTATTTTTTACGTCAGATTGTTTATGTCAGAAAACGACATTTTAGCTTCAATGACTTTGCCAAGTTGACTCTGCGATTATTAATTTATCTGTAAGTAAACACTATGATTTTACGATACTAATACACATCATTTGATTATACTTTACTAATTTCATCTATTTTTCAATACCGATCTGATTTTTATTAAATTTGATCGAATACAGATTTATTTCTTCTCAAATGACAATAAAATACTTCATTTTTTTTAAGTTATCTCTGACTTGAAATTTAATTTATACAATAATTACTAACTCGTACATTGTACATAAAAGCTTATTGTGCTTTAATAAAATACCAGAAAAATTGTTATAAACTCCTACTAGTGAAATTTTGCAACTTATCAACAAAGTGCGAATCCGATATACATAAACTCGATGCACAAGAAGTTTGCAGCGAATAAATTTCATAAATTTTCAATCAAAAGCAATATACTTTTAACGAAGAAAGTAAACGAAACAATCAACTATTTTATTTTACAACGCGCTGATATAAATTCAAGTTCTGATTTTGATTGTCGATGGACGAAATAATAATTTATTGAAAATTCGTTGCAAACTTCTTGTACGTTAAAGTCGAGGCGACTCCCGGCTAATTAAAGGGCGCAAAAAAATCGGCAGATAATCGTTGTTTAACGAGGGCTCGGGAAAGGCGTCTGTCGGCGCGACGGGAGGGGTGGTCCCACGGCGCGCGCGCCAAAGTCCGGCGGTGCCTGCTGCGCGAGTTATTTCGGGCGCGAATCGCGCGTATTTAAGGACGCTCCGGTTTTCGTCATAAACGGGACGAGCGCGACGGACAGGTCGGCCGGATTAATCGGGAATTAAACACTCGGCGACACCGGTCCCGTGCCGGCTAAGCGATTCAGCGACGTTTAATTGGCTCGAGCCGGGGGGGGGGGGGGGGGGGGGGGAGAGGGGGTAACGCGCTCGCGGGAAATTGAAATCTTTAAAGCCCTTGGTACGGCGCCGGCGGGGGAGGACCGGGGGCACATAATTGAAGCCCGAGTTGAATGCGCGCGGACATTGTCGAACAACGCGGGTGCTCACAATGGCCGACTATTTTGCAATCTCATAAGTCGGCGTGACCCAAGTTTACGATAATAGATCTTCGGTCGGCGATGAACAATGTTCGGCCGTTGGACCGAGCCGTGGCCGTAAACGACGTAGTGAGAGCACCTGATCCCGCCGGCGTATTCCGTGGACTCCGAGTGAAAAGTCGTCAATGAAAAATCGTCCGTACGCTCGCGAGATACGCCGGGATTATCTTGCTTGCGCGCGTACCTTACAGCCACCTTGGACCGCCGAGGCTCGGCGTTTTATCGGAATTTCCGAGTGACAGGCTGGTCCGTACGCGCCTTTGTACACGTGCCGATAAAATACACGCTCTGATCCATTACTGCGATGTTTCGCAAATATCGGGGGGCGTAGGAATTGCGATGAAATCGGGGGAATAGCTTGCAATGAACGTCGCGAGCCATCCTCGTCGAAGGAAAGGGAAACAAATAACAATCCGTTTGGCGGCCATTTTTCATCGTACGTGCGTAAGCGGAAAGTAGTTACTTAGCTTCCTTGGATCGGCGAAGTCGTCTCGCGATGAGGAACATGGAATATGTTTATATCGTGGAAATTGTTACTGCTTCGGTTAAAAAGTTGCCGGCTCGGCAGGAGAGTTGTTTCGATGGCGATGATCGTTGCTTTTGCAGTAATTATTCTTTTTCGCGAAGAGTTCTTGTGAAAGGGGAAGTTTTTTTTCATTCAACGAAATCATTTGGTATTAAATTAATATCGAATTTCTTCTCGTACAGCGATTTGGTTGTAATTATTCAAATTGTTGCGTTATTACATTCAATATTCATGTTGTATCAAAATTCATTTGGTAATATTAATAACAATTTAGTTGCCTTAGAGAAGGAAACCGGGTAATAAAGTAGTGTGATCGACATAATTTATAATATCATATGCAGTGGATTATTATATAATGATGAATGTATTTTACAACATAAAGAAGTAGTAGTTTTTTTTTTCGTAGTAATAATATCGTTCTTGCGATGTTGTGTTTATTCAATTACATCTTCCTTTCAATTTGAGACTATAAATGCTTAATCACCACCGTACTTGAAATTTCCAACATTTCTCAGCAAATTAAATCAAATATCATTTTCTACATCAAAAGTGATATTTTTTCTCGATTAAGTTCGCCAAGATAAATCAGTAATTACTAAATTATCAGTAGATCAACATTTTTATTCTTTAACACTCATATGCTTTTTATAGTATTTTTTTTCATTTGTTCACTAATAAACGATTGAGACTTCATAAACATTAGTCATCGGTATAAGAAATCTTGATACTACAATCTCATTTCCACAAAAGCATCCTGAATCAACTGCCTTTGTTGTCACTTGAACTCTTTTTCTATCAAATCAAAAGAAATTCTTTCACGACAAAAGAATTCTTAAAATGCGCATAACTTACAAAATTTCCCCTAGATAACTCTTCAGCATCAGTTTACACTGAAGTATTTATCAAGCAAAAGTATTTGCAAAAAGTTGTGTACACACGAAATACACAAGTTGTAACTTACAACAATTGTTTTGTAATAATTTCTATAAATTGCAAACAAGAGATTGAACATACATATAAAATAATACAAATAAGGTGAAGTATTTGTAAAAATCTCATACACTGCAAAAACAAGTAAAATCTCGCAAAAAATGCCTTCAAACGAGACATTTGGTTTTGGATTAATATACATAAGTAACAACAAAATGAAATGAAAATAAATGCAAAGAAAAATGCAAATCTCGTTTGAAGCCGTACCGCGATTTCGAAAGCCTGTTGATCGTCCGGGCAATCGAAGCGGCTGAAAACAGGCGGGAGATAAAAGCGATAAGAGGCCAGTAAACGGAGCGAGGCCGATGATTCAATTAACGTCATTCGCAGGGTCGTTCGCGAGGCTGCGAAATGTTTCGGGTTTATAGGATTCGCGCCTTAGTGGGGGTGGTTAACGAGCACGCGGGCGGTTTAGCGGCCGCGAGCCGCGCGCGATGTAAGTCGCGCGGACCGCAGCCGGCGAACAATGGCGACACGACGGAATTACGTCGCAGCGGGGGTGCGCGCTCGTAACTCGGCTTTCGGGCCGGCGCGGCTCTTTGGAACGACTTAATCAAGCCGAGTCATAACGCATGGCCGAGGGCCGAGGATCCGGCGTGACGTTTGATTTGTTCCGCGGACCGCTCGATCATGCTTCCGCTATCGAGCGCGCGCCAGCCGGAAATTTAATGTCGCCGCTTGCTCGTACCTTAACCGCGCAGCATCCCTCGTCATAATGAGACACGCGAGGTTGAGTAATAGATTCGCATTATGCCGCGCCGCCGGAGCCTCGCTGCCACCAGGTGACGAATCGCTCTTAATCCGACGCCCCTCGCCGCCGTGACCTTTTCGTCTCCTTATTCTCATCTGCCACTCGACTCTACGGCCATCTCCACTAATTTAACGCCCGAGCCCGCGATCCGAGACGGTTATTGAAGCCGCGAAATATATTCGTTATTTAACGATCCGCGTATAACACGTCGTGCCACGCTTTCGGATTCATTAACCCGCGAATGGGCTGGATTTTCAGATGATTGACGAAACTTGCCCACGAGCTTGAATTTCCACCGAGGGAAATTGATTCGGCCGAATTAAATGAGTAGTCGAATTAAACTCTTAGTTTAAGTAGAAAATTCGGTTGAGCCGAGTGAAAAATTTAGTTTCGGTAAGGACGAATGATGTAGGTTGAAATATCGGCGATTGAAGTTTTCTGTCGGAACGGCGAAAAAATGCAGTTGGTTGAGGGTTGAAAAATGTTAGTTGGTAATAACTAACTGAAATTAGAAAAAACGTGAATTAATGTAATAGGAATTGATAAAATAAAAATACGGAATTATAAAGATTGTTTGAGCTTTTAACAACTTTTATAAATTATTCTCTAACAATAGTTTTATATCAGGTTTTGTATATAAAATGTAATAATTATTCATACAGCTGTTTCCTCAACATATAATTTTTATAACTTAATTAAACGACGAGAATTATGAGGTACGAATTGTTGAATTTCTCAGTATTGTTGTCTGCAGACAAAGAATACTTTTTCATAATTGCATCTGCATTAATTAAATTGGCAAACTGGAATTGAATCAGTTGATTAAACAAATAAGCCAACATTAAACGTTTCCCTCGACAAACCCTCTTCGCTCGCGCCTTTGCTTGCCGAAAGACGAAAAATCATTGGTAGATAAGCAGTAATTGGTTTAATGTGTCGGCAAGTAAACGCACCAAGACAACGAAGGTGTTGTCCCAGTCGTTGCAGCTGAACGTCGGCCGTTAATTCCTTAGCCTACATAACATAACCGAACCGACGCCTTTGTACAATATGATCAATGCGAGCCAACAGCGGCCGTCTAAACATTGATTATTACGACATTTGTAACGCGGATGTAACACGTTTCAATAATGCGCGGCGCAAACAAGCCGCCGCTGTTGTTTCTGTTTCATCAAAACTCGATAAGTGGGGAATTCCATAACATTCGCGTCAACATTTGCCGAGGCGCAACAAACACCAGGGCCGTCGATCGAATTTCACTTCTTAATTTTGTTTCCAATTAATCCCGAGGAATCGGCGCAATATCGCTGACGCCTGTCCCTCCCCGGTTATTTCCGACTCGCCGATGATTCCGGCAAAAACGCGCGGGCCCGCAGCGCCACCTGCGCGATAAATATCCCCGGCGCGGTATGAAAACGAGCGAGAAAAAGAGCCGAGCAAAAAATGTTATAAACTGCGCCGAGCCGGGTGAATAATACACTTTTGTTTGCGCTCGCATATTCGGCCCCTCGCGCCGAACTTTGATTGCCGAATGTAAATTCGAAAGATCGCTCGCTACGTGTTACACGCTCACGCTCGGCAAATAAAAACGAATTTCGATTTCGATTGACAAAGTCACCGCGCCAAGTTGGCCGTCTGGGTGGCGTCAAAGGAACAGGCGAATTGTGGGTGTATAAGTTGAAGAAGAGTGGTTAAGTCGGGGATGAAACTTTAATATTTTCATTCTTTGTCTTTAAAATGAAAAAAAAAAAAAAAAAAAAAACTGTAAAATTTAATGCATACTTTCAAAAAAACAAAAAAAAAAGAAAAAAACACACAAAGAAAGAACACGATGCACGAAATTAAGTTAAAGAAAAAAGATGACAGGGTTCAGGTTAACCATAAACAATACAATATTAATATACAGCGATAATTATCTACTACATTACACTATACAAATTTGTAATCCTCTATTTGTACATATCTCTATTATCAAATGTGTTTGCTT
>JABFOV010000990.1:0-29194 GCA_022817685.1 Aradophagus sp. ZL-2020
CCCCTGTACTTCAGACCGGTTTTTCATTTTATCGTGAATTATTTTGCCAGCGAAAAATGAAGTGATTACGAATCTCAATTTCACGGATACCTTTTCTTATGGCCGGCGCTGATTCTGCATTGTGAATTTGTGGTTTATTCGTTTAATATCCTGGGTGGAAATGTATAATGAAATTATAAGTCTTACGCGTTAAATCTACTACTGCGATGGTGCCAGTTTGGTGCAACGCGGACAAGCAAAAAGGTCGCGAATCGCACATGAACATGCAATTCATTAACGAGACAAGTTGTATGTCGGATAAAAAATTGCGAAAAAACGCGACAATTGAAATGAATATCATCCACGTTTATACACGTGTCGCGAAGAAGAAACTTTTGAATAGAACAATACTAGTCGAAAATAAATGATTACCAAGCAGGTGCCAGTTACAAACAGCAATTGTGACTTGATTATGATTTTAATTGTTCTGTTTTTTACATTCACCAAGAATAGTGCAAATTAAGATGATTCGGGCAGTTTTTTTAAAAATCTTTCAAACACGGAAAAAATGATAATGCGCACAACCAGAATTACTGTCAAATTGACAATAATATTGTCACATTCACCACAATTACGACGAATGCGACTAGAAATCTGGTTGTGTACACTAGACACTTTTCTGAGTGAATGTTTAGATAGATATGCATTGTCTAATGTTATACGAATAATAAAATGAAATAATTGTACTATGGGGATTACCATTATTTGTAGTTTTTTATTTCCCTATATTAAATCAACATAGTGACCGAATCCCATCAACATATTTCCTCGGCATCAATATTTATATTGATTTGATTTTATAACTTCTCGTGGAACTCAAGTTACGTTGCATTGCGAGCGCGTTCCGCCACCTACCTACGTGTAAATAACGTTGATTTTTCGATTTACGCCCCCGAGCTGGTCATATGAACTCGGTCGGGCCGTAATTTCGTTTCATTGAAATTGAAATATTCAAAATAAATGCGCAACAATTCGCTAAGCGCTATAAATAAGTCGGCTCTAAAATATTCATTACGCGTAGCTAAACAATAAATAACCCGTGGGTTTTATTCATAGGCGCGCGCGAAATGAAATGCAAAACGTCGGATCAACAACAAACTATTACAGCTTTGATAAAGACAAAACTGCTTATCTTACTGACTGGTCAATATGCAGAATAGCGCGGGTGAGGCGCGCTGTGCAAATTGCGAACATTCCGAAGCATCATCGTTGGATTGCACAGTTTCCGGTACTACTCAAAAGCATATATATACCCAGCGCGCATTCAAATTCCACTATTGAACTTGCCTTCGTCATATTCAGCCATTCTCCCGCCGAAAATGCCCGCGTGTGTACATGATCATTGTAAAAACGCTCGCTCCATAAAGTTGGTGGATTTTTTACACGAAGCCGTGCCTTTTTCGATCAAACCTACGGCCGACCTTTCAGGGCGCCGAGTTATTATTTAATTGAACCGCGCATCCCGCGTTTCACGATTCAAGCCATTATCAATGCTGCAACAATTTAGACTGCTAAGTACAATTTTCGATGGCAACAAGAAAATGAAAGAAAGAAAAGAAACTGACGAATCGCCATAATGGAGTAAACAAAATTACGGTTATATATTTGTAGACCCGTTGTTGACAACCATTTTTTTTCTTGAACATGTTTTAAGAAATAAAAGCAGCTATTTGGAAAGAAGCAATCTAATATAAACTGTTTCGAGAGCTTTAGATATTGAAAGTGGGACAAGCAAACGAGAAAAATAGTAGCAGTACTGTTATATATATATCGACAAGGCCGAACTCTAGCTAGCGGTCGCCTCGGTAGTGGGCCAATATAGATGCCAACCGTTGATTGTCCGGCAGAAGTCCGGCTTTTCTACGTATACGTAAAAGAAATCTTATAAGACTTGACGCGTCATCTAAACCGAACCGCCAAGCTGCTCAACGACTTGACGTGATAATCATGACAACGAAATAAAAAAAAAAAATGTTGCACAATCGCCGAGGTAACGGCTTGCCAATATTTAGATTTCGGTGTTTGCGCAATTCTAGGAGCTCGCAGTCCTCAATCGCCTTCGGAGATAAGTTGTCACACGGAGAATTTATTCGACGCGATCGATCGGGACTCGGCGTGAATGCGACTTCGGCCGGCGACACCAGACCGAAACCAGAGCCAGCCAGTCCAGACCCCATACGTCACAAAATCGATCCGACGTTATCAATTCCAGATGCAGATAAGCCGAGGGATGAAGGGGCGGCGGGGAGGGGGCAACAGTCAGGGCCGCCTATTTACTGCTATCGTTGACCCTAACCTGGGCCTTTGCATCTTGCCGAGAATGCAGAATGCAAAGTTTTTGAAGCTCGAAGCTTTAATAATCAACCTGACGTTTTCGGTCCAATTTAACGAGATCTCAGATAAACGTATCGCCACTGGCGGAGATAGTGTAATAAATGTGTTACCGGCTAAATGAAAGCGTTTTTCATTTTTATTTAATGCTGACTAGCGGATAAAATACGAAACTGTATGACTGGTTTACGCGATAAGATGTAAAAATAGCCGGTACATCGGAGAATTGAAAAATTTTTTACAGGCATGTTTCACCTTGTCGATATTGAGGGGGGCTAATCATTTCTTTCGTTTAAAACGGTTTGTTATATGTGTGCTGTCAGTCGTAAGTTCCGGAAAGCAATATTGTATTAATTTATATTGCGGAAAAAATTCTGTTATCTTCGTTGCAATTTTTGCAAACTGTAATTCAGCAAATCACTGTTTTGCAAAATTACACACTTTGGAATACAGTTATAGCAGAATCGTGAATTCTATCCACTGATCGTGTAATATGTTGTACAATTCGTATAATATTCAAAATAAAAATATATGTGGAAAAGTTCACTTTCTGTTTACAATTTTTGGAAAAAACAGGTACTTTTTTTGTATTCAAACCTAATTGCCGTTTGAATCCATCGCAAAACAGCATTGCAAACTTCATGCAGATAGATATTTTCCATTACAGTTACAAAATATTTCATACATAATTTTCCATTTTTTCCTGTCTGCTATTGAAGTATCTTAATAATTGATCCAATAATTGAGTCATAAATATGAAAACGTTTTTGGTAAATTGATAAGGTTCCGAATTCAAAATACTAATGATACTAAGTTTTGATGTATAAATTATATCGACGCCTCAGACGAAGGCTATGACATCTCAAATTTTGCTCGCAATCACACTATTACAAAATATCGACGGTTCTCTAATCTGTCGTTGTATCACAACACAGTAGAAATTACGTGTCATAACTGAAGAAGATATTTTGAATATTCAGTGATTGGTTAAATATAAGATAAGAAATTGTTGAGAAGGTTCTACATTTTTCTATAACATACTGATGCCCCATCATTAATATCTCATTCTATTATCATTAGCTACAGATGGTCCACATTACGCAGATAAGCAGCACCGAAAGTATTGTACTCTAATGTATTCACGTATTAAAAAGTAAGTCTCTTATTAATATAGAATAGAGATCAATTTTATTTTATTTATTAATTTTTAATGTTTATATTGCAAGATGTTAACTTTTTAATGACGAAAAAAATCACGTACAATATATAATTAAGTTATTTTTTTGTTACTGATTTACAGACTGAAACATTTTTAGTCATAAAACTTGGTATAATTTGAAAAATTAAACAAGAACATTGCTTAATTGCCTCTGAAATTTTAATTTGAGCAATAACGCCGGGCAATCAATGCCATAATGGACACTAGAGGTCTTACTTTATTTCACACTCTAACAATACAACGAATTATTTGTGTTGGAACTCGGCCCAGTGCTATAAAATCATACAGTGAACTTTTATTTGTCATACAGTATTCTGCACAAAAATACAAGAAATAAAAGCGTCTTAATCACAATTGTCTTCACATAAAAATTCTTCACAAAAATTATTTACTATATCTAACAAGAAACTTACGACAATTGAAGTTACCTTTCTTTGTAAAATCGTGTTCTTTTAAAAAAATTACTGTTAATAAAATAATCACAAAGTAATAAGTTATCTTTCTTCCTTTCTTTCCTTGAAGGCGTTTACAATTTAAAGTTATTATTTAACATAAGAAAACTAAAATAATAGAGTCTAAATTCGAAAGAAAAAGTATAATACTTACAAATCAAAAACAGAATTAAATTTTAATACACGTGTATTTGTCATTATTATGGCATTATACTGTATTATTTATAAATTACTTTAACAAACAGCTGGTTTAATGCTCGAAAATGAACGCTATCAACGATAAAATAAATTATTTCGTTCTTTGAATCTTTAAAGTGTTTAAAATTCAAAGACTGTAAAGTGAAACGATAAATTTTTCATCCCATCGTACATCAAATTTTAAAAACTAGCTTTAATTTTTGAGTTCGGAGTTGAAATTTTGACTGCACGTGCTTGCAACTAAATAAACGAATAAGTTTAAAATATTTTATATCGTGTATTATATAAATTCCAACCCAAGTGGAAATGAAACTTGGTAAATGTTGAAAAATATCTGAGCAAATTATCAACCGTCAATATCTAGAAATTTTTATAACTTCTGTCAATCTAAAATATTTTGAAAATATTATTAATTGATTGAAAAATTTGCCACGTCATCTTTGGTGTTTAGTTTTCGATTACTAATACGAGGCGTAAAACAATAAGAGAAGACAAGAATGTTGATTGTTTTCGTCAACTTATTCAATACTTACTGTTTCGGCGAGAGTACTTTGACGAAAAATGCGCTTGACAAAACGTGCGAATCACGCGCACTACGAATTCTTCCGTTGAATCTAGCGCGGTCTGGCATCCGCATCCATCGGGCAAGCCCCGACACACGCCGAGGCATAAACCTGGCAGCGAAGTTTCGGGTCGCGAGGTTTAATTGTTTGCCGGTGAATTGTTGTTAGTTAAAGTGGAAAGTTGCAATAATTCAAGCGCGTCAACCAACTGAATTAAGTATACGCCGGTCTAATGAGCAAGAAAGTAACACCGTAGAAAACTTCCGGGACTCGTGCGCGCAATTTCGTATCGCAAGGGACGTTTTGTCTTTGCATTCTTTCGACTATAAAAATTCAATTTCCTGTAGCGACATGTATACTTCGTTTAAGGTTCATAAAACCAACTCCCAGCGCCGCCGACGAAAGTGATTTATATAAATTTCGCATTATTAAAGCGAGAAAGCTCCACAGAATCATGGAGCATTATTGAATCCATACGTCTTTGGAATTACTGCGTCGTCTTTCATAGAACAAAAAAGGAAGGAGAAAAAAAGAACGAGAAACGGAAAGAAATCAAATGATCATGTATGCTACGCTTTGCCATTTGTTTAAATTATGCAACGTGCATTTGTGATAAATCACAAACGTCGGCCATAAAAGTGTTTCACTCTTATCATTCGAATACATTATGGGTCATTTTTACGAAATTAACTTTAAAAGATGTTACCGATTCAACATTTGTAATTACTTCTGTAAATTTTAATACCAAATAATTATAAAACTGAATTAAATATTTTTTGAAAAATTATACAGTGTAAAAAATTTCAAACCGATCTAGTGATTCCAATGAATTTTGAGAATTCACAATTTTCAGCGATTTTTTCCCAAGTTTTAGTTTCAATTCAAATTCAAAGTTCGATCATTTGGATTTTTTTTTTTTCTCATGGAGACTGTTCAAAGTAATTTTATGTGTGCTGTTCAGCTTTAGGTGAATGTGATTCGATGCAATAAAAATGCACGAATGCGTCATTTATATTGATGAACGTTCACATAAAACTTTTTCGCACTTTGATTAGACACTGAAAGAGCGTTCGTTGGCCGCTAGAAGAAAGGTGTTTTTTAATTTAGAGGATCTATCGTGGGGAAGCAAGCTGTAAATTTCCGCCGTGAGGTCATTTTCTCAGAGTAACGATTGGATAAGAGTAGGGGTATAGGTGGGTAGTGTAGGATCGTCGTTGTCTCAGCTGTTTGATCGGGTCTCAACTCACATTGCTAATACTTGCAAATGTATTCCTATCTATATGCATCAATGGGTCTTGGAATTTTCGACCAAAGATTTAGCTTCGCTCAGTACTCTGTAGAAAGAGATACGACGGACAATCACCTTCTCACCCAATTAAGAGATTTTTACTGGTTTTTTGATAAAATAAAGGTGTAACGAATTCTTTCACAACTACTGTTTTCAACCTTTTAATGCATTTTCTTATGATCGTATATTTATGAGAATATCCAGTGTTATCAAATAGACTGACTAATCCATTTTCAAAATGTTTCGTAAAGTCCAAGTTTACAATATTATTTTTCTTTGAGTATTATCAATGAAAAATGTGAAAATAAAAAACTACCCTAGTATGTACCACTCCTCTCGACAAAAAATAATGAACTAAAAAAGGTGCCATTTAAGCGGCGCACCAAGTTAGTCATGATTTCCCGTAGCGAGAGCCTTGTTATTTCAAAGGATATCTCCTCACTTTAGCCCGAGAACAGCGTGAAAATGACTAAAGCGCGGAGGGCAGGATGGAAATAAATAGTGGCGGGGCGCGAAAACAGCATTGTATCAGTCGGACCCGGCGGCGTTCAATCAAATTCGATTTATATTAAAGGCGGGCATAATAGAAAATTGCTTGCGACGCGAAAGATTTTCAAACATGAAAGAAAGTCGAAAAAGAAAATGGCGAGTGATTGGGAAGGAGGGCGAGCGAGGAAACGAGGGAAATTAAATCTACCATTCCGTGCTCTCGGCAGTCCTCATTACGGTGGCAAAGCGTAAAAATCCCGTTAAGAAAGGACTGCCGCATTCTTTCGCGCAACGGGCAAGAAGGATATCCGTAAAGCTTCCGGTCCGTGGAGCCCGATCTCTCGGCTGCGCGCCGTAACGAAAATCTTTTACGTCTCGAAGAAACGCGAGCACAAAACTTGAAACTTTTTCACAACACTGAATGATTCGGCCATTCGTTCGTACGGGTTTAACGATAATTTGCCCGACTGTATGCAAGCCGAACGAAAATTTAATCTCGCGTATCGCGTCGACTTACTTGGCATCGAGTCGTTATTGCCGCGGTGGATGAAACAATGCGCTCCTTAAAGGGGCTTTTCGAGCTTTGCCGTATTTACAATGAGGCATTAGCGCAATAATGCGAAACATTAACTATTACGCGTTAAAAAGTGTTATTTTTTCATTACTGCCCGTCGCACTTTAGATATGAGAACAATGAGGTGATTAATTGCTTCGGATCAGTAAGGGAAAAATAATTACTCGACGTTGCAGGAAAAATACGATTGTTCTCCAGCTGGATAATTGTTTCCAATGAGAAATGAAAAGGCGTTGCTTGAATAATAGTGCGATGTATCTGGTCAACATTTATGCACCTATTTAATCATTCATCGTTTGTTCAATTTTTTTCGCGATACTCGTTTCATATTTTTTCAGACATTACGGCTTTTATTCATTCGTAGAGATTTAATTCATAACGCTGTTATTTAAATTTTATATTTTAATTAATTCAATCACTTATTTTTTTATCTATACACGAAAAATGACGAAATTTGTAATTAATTTCAATAAGATAGACTTTAAGATATGGAATCAATCACTATCGACACGCACGATACTATTACTTCAAACCGATAAAAATGAAACAAAAATGGAGTTGCGATTGAACAAATCGTTATTTCTTTATATATTCGAGTGTACGAATGTGGACCAAGTGTTTCTGCTGACAATTAATTGTGGCCATATAAAAGTGTCGGGACGAGGAGCAACTAATTTTAGAGTTCGATTACACCGAGTCAGATGTCGGAACACAATGAGCTGTGTTAGAATGGAATTACTCGTGCTTAGCACTAAAGTTCAATTCATGTACGGAATTACCGAAGATGTAGCGAGCGATGTATTCAAATTTAGAGTAACAAATTGAAGATGGTGTAATGGGATTTGAAATTGAAGCGGCGCCGCGCTCAAAAGTGACCAGATACAACTAGTCCTCGAGATCATACGCGCGATTAGGTTTATTTGAGAATGGACAGCAATGTTCGACACCCCGAAAATCAATGACCCTTGAAAAGCCACATGCTTTTACGTATAAGCATCTCCGCAAGACATTCGAACCTCGTAAATGTTAATGAAGACAATGGAACTTTATTTTAACGGTCACTTAAACCTCAACAAGTTTTTGCAAGGAAAGATTGTATGTCTAACGTATGATTGGTGCCGCCCATATTTTATTATTATTTTTATATCAGAAAATATTATTATTATACAATAATATATAAAAAAAAATAATGCAATAATAATTTTTATAATCATTTCACCAAACGTCATATCCCCTTTTGTAATATAATTTATTTATAAACAATTTATAAACATATAAATAATTTATAAACATAGTTAATGCGAATACATAACAAAAAAAAGAAGTAATCTTTTAATGTAAAATTTGTTTCGTACTCTTCTACTTCATATTCTAATTATAAGTATTAAAAGCAGAGTAAACTTTATTACAATGATTCAAGGAAATTGAGTAATATGTTTTGGTAAGTTAACTTTCCAAATCATTAACATTACTTACTTCAATGAAAATAAAATCAGTTACAAACGAATCGGTCAATGCATTATGAAAAAGTTCGCCAAATACATACAGCTTAACAGATTCTGAACGCGCCGTTAAGTAAAAAATCAGTCCACAGAATTTGCTGTTGAACATCTGCGTTATCAAACCACAATGACATGAATTAAAAGGGGATTTACGAGCAATATCGGCTTTGTGTTTATAGTGTATGTTTAATGCGTCCGTTCTCACCTAAAAAATAGTACACATTATCGTAAAATATTCCGAACGCTGTATCTTTTACGTTACATCGTCAAGTTTTATGAATAACAACATTCGTAAACATCGCTCAATAAATTAAATTTCGCAGTTAATGGCATTTGAGTGGCATTTAAATAAATAAAGTTGTTTAGAAGTGAACAATAGGTGTACCAGGCCGGTTTTGGGTACAGAAAAAAGAAAGCCTTGTAGAATTGATTTTGATAATTGACAAGAATTTTTTGAGATTTCAATTTAACGAATTAAAATTTAAAAGTAATATTTGCAATTATTCAATAAAAGGAAAAATGACAATACGCAAGATATAATCTTTTTCTTTTTCATAAAAAAAAAAAAACATTATTTTATAATTTTCTTCCTTTCTTTTTCATTGCAGGCTAAGTTACTTTAATCCCAACTTGGCAGCCTCGTTTATTGACATTACCAAGTCACGGGACTTATCAAATACGTTGTACAACGGCGTGGCACAATATTGCACGCGGTACGTCAAAAGCTGGCCTCCGGCAGGAGCAAGATAACCGGCCAATTTTACTCCGCGCCCTTAACTCAGTCCTTAACCTCTGAAAGTGGCAAAGATCAATGATGCGTATAGAAACGAAGAGCCGGCACTAAAATCTTTGACTCTTCCGCCTCACAAACTTAACAGTACTTCCGAAGAGGTCTTTAACGTCAGAGTCATAAGGTCATAAAGTCGTCCGGCGAAATCTTATTCGATCAAATCGAACGGGACATGTTTCTGCTTCTGTTGTCCTTTCTCCTTGTTTCGACATTTTTTCCTCCAATGTACCGTATAACGCAAACATTCATTTTTATTTGAGAAACAATGAAGAAATGTCGACTCGAGATCCATTTCAATTCCGATATAATATTATTAAAGAGAGTCAGTTTGTTTTGATATCACGTATGATTATAAACTATACGAAATTTCGATGCGCTTCTTCTGCTTTCGCAAACGACCGAACCTGCACGCTGAAGAATGATGATATTGAATTAACAAATATCATTTGTTTCCATATATTTGTATTATTTTAACCCAACGGAAATGCACCGAGCATTTTTATGTTGACTTCACAAAATCAGCTGGTAATATTCATTTTATAAAAATTGACATCTTTGGTAAATACTGTAAAATGACGCTCTGAATAAGGAAGTTAACAAATGATTTTGCTAATTCAACAATTTTGTGGAAATATGAAATGAAATAATCAGATGTATTCTGCACTATGTTTGTTGATTCGGCAAATGATTTTTGAGTGTGCGAGTACAAAACAAATTTATTCTGAGTAATCTGCGTTTATTAAACGCAATGTAGAACTCGATTCGTCTTAAAAAATGAGCATAAAATGTTTGATGGAATGAAAATGAAACTACGTCCGCTAGTACCATCGCGCGTCTTTGAATGTTGAAGGAAATTTTTCTTTCAAACTGCGAAAGATAAGTTACTCTTGAGAGCTTTGTAAACGTATGATATAATTATCCATAACAAAAGCATAATAACCGAGTGCCTTACTGCTTAATTATAATGGTTCATAAAGTAAAAGTCTTATTTTTGATGGCATAAAGAGATCCCATCAAAAATATTATAGCTTTTATATTATTTAGCTTTATGAAGATTTTTATCTCGCATCTGCTGGATTCAAAGGGAACAAAATGAACCCACCAATATTTCCTTATAGCGGGACAAAGAAGCTGTTAAAAGGATCAGAGGTTATACGCGTACTTTGAATTGTTTTTCAAAGTATGAATATCTCAATTTTTCTAAGTAACGCATAAAGCTTCTTGTACGAAACAAAGGCCTGTCATTTTACCATAATTGCAGCGATCAACTATCAACATTAACGAATTCAACTGTGATTTAAGAATCAGCTCAAATAAAAACAAATCGCACATTTTTTTAACAGCAGTTTTGATTTTATAGAAATTTTAAGATGAAACAAACATTTGTTTTTATTTTTACTATTAAATTTCCTTTGCACTTAGCATACATTCACGCGAACGATATTTGTTAACTGTCATTATTATGCAAGCAATTATTTTGTGTTAATTATGATACGTCATACAAACAAATGACTGTGCACTAACAAAATGAGAAGGAACTAATTATCAAAACAAGAACAAACTTTTTCACCGTGTACACGACATTTAACTGTCACATAAAGAAGTGCTTCATAACTAAACTCGAATCTATGTATCATAATTCATAAGCTGTCTTCAGGGGACGTGACAATATTTGTTTTCTTAACTAACATTGATTGCAGTTTTAATTTCACGTTGTTTTTATACGAACTTCCTTATCGACTATTTGTTTCTCAAATAACTTATGTTATATTCAATTATTACTAGTACTTGTGAAACTCTAATGTTTTAAATTTGTTAAGCTTTGTTTTTAGCATTTTTTTCATTCTAAGTACCACCACCCTTTATTTTACTACTTTACATTTGATTAATATATAAAATCCCTCTTTTTAATAAATACTGAGCCGAACGTGAAATGCACTTCAACCAGTCAATGAAACGATGATAGGGAATACGACGTCGTTGGAAGGGCCATTAAGCGATCCGTAAACTCGCAACGCCGTACATAATAAAGGAAGGGCTTCGTTTTTGTAATTAAGATTTTCACCTTGGCGCGCGACATAACGAGAAACCCAGACATTTTGCGTGCCACGTATAAACAAGTAATGGAAATGTAGCGATAGTAAAGCCAAAGCAATCCCCCGTCTATATGCACGTTAAAAACCGTAATTGGTTGTCCAGCGCTCGGCGAATGTCGCCGACAGGAATTCGCATGCGAAAATGCTGTAAGTCGGTAAATTGTGGCGCGCATGGAAGATGGAAACTATTAAATCACCCGCGTCCCCCCACCACGTTCCCTTCGCATTTCCCGCCAACCCCACTTTCCCGGCAATATCAGTTAATCTTGAAATTAATGTGTATATTAATACATAATTGCCGCATAAATTTTCATTTCAACCAACTTTTTGCCACCCTTCGGCCGGGCCACTTAATACGCGAAATTATCCACACGAGCGGTGTAAATGCCACCGTTATTATCACCGTTACGATTTTACATGGCCAAATAAGCGTCGACGTTGCTTCTTATGGCAGATAATTATGCGACCTCGCAAAAACCAACAGCGACACTTCTTTCGCGCGGTGAATGAAAAAAACGGCCGAATATTTGCCGAGAATTAACAATAAATTAAGTTCTTAACGCGGCGGCAATGTAATAAGTTGCGGGAGAAAAGGCTTGAAAGGAGTAACAATTTGAAGTAACACTCGAGTTTAGGAACGTGTTGAGCGGTGGAAAGTCAAAAGGAGAATTGAATTTCAAGTGCGCTAGGAAAATGTAGTTGAGGAGCGAGAATATATGTAACGTTCGTTCGTGCAGGCACGAGAAGCGAGAGGGAAGGCCGGGAGAAGGGGGAGGGCAGAAAGAAGGAAATGGCAATGTTAAAAGTTGACCTTACCCCGCGCACGATATCACGGCAAACTGGGGCGTATCACGTGGCCCGCGCTCTGCAATCAGTTTACATTTACGCGAAATAATTAACATTGAAAACGCTCGAGTTGAAGGAATGAAAAAGGAAAGGGGGGGGGGGGGAGGAGTAGGAAGAAATTAAGTCCCGCGATGAAGTATCATTGTTTGCCGAGTAACGAGCGCCGAGCGTTTTTTCACGAAATAATAAATCGTAAGCATTCTTTGACGTTACTTTTCAGCCGCCCGGCTTCGTTTCGATTCTCGTGCCGATAATTTACTTGTCTTATAAGCGGGATTATTTCTGCCCTTGTGGCGATCGCGCAGGCCAAATTGCAAGCAGGAAAATCACCGTAGGATTTTGTTATCGGCATGAACTCGTTTTCGCACGGTCCAAAAGGGGAGAAAGAGAAAAAATTGTTGACGATACGTAGCAGCGAAACGGCTAATGCTATCGAGCGACGTCGGGGATAAAGTAAACGTAAAGTCGAAAGGCCGACGATGAGGAGAAAAATGACACCGAGTAAACAGCGAGACGGAGAGTATTTTCATGGCAATTTAATGAGTCGATAAATCTAATCAACTGGCTCATCTGCCTATGTTCTCCAAAGGCGAACACTAATGATGCTTAAACTCAATCTCAATTTCACGACCCTTGTATCTTGATTGCGCAACAACATTATGCGAAGACTCGTTGCTTGTAGCAAAGGTGCGTTGCATGGTTATGACGTTGCTAAGCTGTCCATGAGTTTTCGTTTCATTTCACTGCCTTTTCCGTAAAGTTGGAACTTTTTTTTTTTTTATGTAAATACCTACTAATGACACTCAAGTTCTTAAGTTTCCACTTGATTTTAATATTGCACGTAAATTTATTGAATTGAATAATGAAAATATTTTACAAAGAAGACGCGACAGTCAATGTTTGACTTAATTAACTACAATTCTAGATTTAAGTAATTACTAGACACATTTATGTTTTTTCTCCTCCCGTCCTTTTCTTCTGTTCGATCGGGTCGTAAATGTTTCATTTTTATTATCGAGCTTGAAATTGAACAATTATTTGAATTCCTTCATTGAAGAATTGTATAAAATATAATTCAATAATTATGCCGCGTAATTTTCGTTGGTCGTAACTTTTTACATTCCACTAAAAATTTTCATTTTTACACGTCGACTATTTATTATACTCTTATTACGTTTATGACTATGATAAAATGTAGAGGAATCAATTTATCGAAAAATTCCCCGAAGACTCCAAACCGTACGTGTCTTTCTTTCGCAGAATCCTTCATTGTGACGTTTAAAAAATTCAATCTCATTTGCTCGAAGGCTAAAATTTAAAATAATCTAATCAATTGTTCGTTGTCGTTAGAACGAAACTAATCGACGAAAATATAAATTAGATTCATATCGTACCGCAACGAGCTTGCACGTAAACATAATAGATCTAAGCATTTTGTATGCACATCTAGGATGCGGAAATTCCATTAGACTTTCACGTAATCCGACTTCCTCATGACTCTGGCTGATTTAGTGAAATACGAAAATTAGATTACGCTTATGATTGAAACAAGTTAAATAAACAAAAATTTATTTAGGTGCAATTACTTTCTTGATCAAATAAACGATTTTGTGGAATATGACAGGCTGGAAAATTGTCAATGTAACGGAAAATTTAGTTAATTTATTACATGTGGTACTGCCGATGTTTTTATTTTGAACAAAATTTGATCGAGTTGATCAATTATGCGCAAACTAAAATCAAGTGCTCAAAGGCACGCGACTCAAATTCAATTCCATATTAAATTTGTTTGTTGCTTTAAAAAACGTAATAAAAGTTGGAGAAATACTATCTTATACACCGGCTATTTTAATTTTACTTGCTCTAATGCTAAGGAAACTTTACAATATGTGCAGGCATCATTGACTTTGAATAAAGAACCGGGCCGAAACTTTGTGACATCCTCTGATGCAGCAATCTAAGTTTTGAGTCTAATTATAATATTCATAACGACGTGTAATTAGATACAAGGCACATGGCGATTTTATTGATTACATTGTTAAAATTTGAGATAAAGGATGACGTTGCTTTTCGCGACTGAAGCATAAAAAACTGAGCAGAAAATCCAATTTATTGAATGAAACTGTCTTACGTATACGTGATTAAGTGTATTTAAATTTCTAAGCGCGTTAATACAGGTGAGAAATATTGCATTGACATTTTGGTTTAAATAAAAAGTTACGAAAACGCACTGAAAAAAACAAATAGTAAAAATTAAATTATTAAATGTTAAATCTTACCATATTTTACCGATCCAAAATTTTACTTTATTATCAACAAGCAACTTTGATAGTTTACATTGAAAACTTTAGAATATAATGATACATGTACAATATTTTTTTCTTACCGGCGTGCAAATAATATTTATAAACAACATTTATTATTATGGAATTTTCGTTCCTCGAGTTTATTTGTGAATAATATCAATTTTCAGATGTTAATAAAAAAACCAAAAAAGACCAAGAACATATAGTTAGAAAGAATCAAAAAATGTGTGTCCTAGAAAGCTTATTCTCTACTCATGTTTGTAAAAAAAATTCCGTTAAAAAATTTTGAATTTCAGATCAATATATCTGATAAATTTATTTCTTTCAAACTCGCCAAGTCCAAAATTGTTATTATTATAAACAGATTATTTTTTTATGTTTGTATAAACTGATAAAAATTATCATGTGAATTGAATATTAAAATTAATTAGAGCCAAAAATTTGATTAAATATCATGATCATAATATTTTTCGATTAATATATAAACGGACTTATCACTGCATTTTTGCTGTATTTAGTGAAATGCATTTGTTTTTACTTTTCTTAAAAATTGAAAAAAATAGACTCGACGAGTTTTGCATCCAAGCCCTTCAACTGTCGTTGGGAAAAAAAAGTGACAAGCGTAAAAAGATACACGATTACTGAACGAGAAACAGGGTACATTGTCCCGCAATAATACAAGTGTTTCTTCAACTCAGGGTAAAGTGAATTTTTCGGGCCCCCGTGCGTCTTTATCGCGCTCGTTCTTCACGCGGTACGTGACATTTTTTTAGCCACCGCAACGATGCACGCACGCACGAGAGCAACGCGGCGCACAAAAGGCGGCGGGGAAAAAGTGTCAGCGATACTCGAGCACTTTTAAGGGCGCGAAATAGACGCACCGGGGCACCGTTAACTAGTCTGGGTCTCGCGCGCTTTGGAACCTTTGTCACGGTTACAATCCCGTCGCGGGAGAAAAATGGCTTACTCGGTTAAAATCACAGTCGGAGATAAACACGCCGCGACGTCCTAGGAGCGAGAAACTCGTCTAATTGATTTCATTAGCGAAAGAAAAATTTGCCGGATTCGCCGGCTGCTAAGTGGGGATATTTCCAATACCTCGCCGGCGCTTTTCTTCGACAATTCCGCGCCGGGCTCGGCGTCGCAAAAAATTAGCACACTTAATCATTTCATGCTGTTTGTTTCACTCCCGACGACTTCAAAAGAATATGCTTTCTTCCGTTCCAGAAAGGATTCTTTTCCGCCGTGATAATTGAAACGAAAATTATTAAGGTGATTTACATTTGTGTTTTCACATCGAGCGCTGCTATTATAACGTTCCTTCTTTTAATGAATACTTTGATAAGGTTTATTAACAGATAATCGTTTTTCGAACGTTCAACATTCAAAAGACGTTTCACGGTGGAGTGATCATTTTTTGCGCCGAGTTGATTATCCGTCAATCGTTTCGGCATAAGTGAGGAAGAAAATGAAGAAAGGTATTATCAGGTAATGCCTTTGCATTTCTACGATTGTACTTTTCGCTTATCGAGCTGCTTTTAGGATTTGCGTTGATAAGAAAATTACCATGCAAAATTAATATCTCAAATATATTTTAACTTCGTTGCACCGTTGACGTACAATAATCGAATTACCTTTTGATTAACGGCAGATTTAAATGGCATTAAATCACGGGACGTGCGCGTAATAACTAATTATTGTTTATTAAGCAATAGCATTCTTCTATTAAGCGTTTCGTTTCAATTAGCGAAATTGTAATACCCTCGGCGGCGCGGATTTTCGTGCTCTAAACTCCCGGCGCCGATCGATGGCAACTAATTTTGCCGAAAACGTGGCCTACAAGCGTAAACTCCGAGGCCACAATGCCATTTAATATCCGTAATCTTACGCGCATTACCACGCCGTCATTGGAGCCGGTGATACAAATCATCAATATCGTTTCCTTAATTATTGATCGAGATAACGGCGACGTGACACAGAGGCCTTTGACAATGGCCCGATAGACCGGATTTACAGTCGGAATCAGAAGCCGTGTAACCCGTTGTTCCGCGCGACACGGGGATAACCGTGGGACATGATTCACGGCTGCAAAAGACGCCGTCGGAATCGAGTGTCCGAGTCGGCTGACGCGCCATTCGACAATTTATTCCAAGCAATTATATCGACTCGCGAGTCTTGGACCGGCCTCGAGTTTCAACGACGCCCTCGTCGCTCCGCAAGTTCTAACGACCGGGTGAATTTCGCGAGACAACTTGGTGACGTTCAAACGAACGCTCGAAAACATGCAAATAAGGATTAGCCGAAGACATCCGAGTAATCCAAGGCCCGGTAATTTGGCGACATCATCGCCGCGTGACAATGGCCGTGATTACACGAGGAGGGCAGAAAAATTAGCGGGAGTTTGTTCATTTTTGCGCCATTCAAGAATCGGTGGTAATGCCGGAGTTGGAGACGACCTTTCGTCTTGGTCGGCGAAAGGTGACTTTCGACAATTTTGTATCATTCCTCTCCTAAATACGGCGTACGTGCGGATCGCGGAAATTGTTATTCTGTGGCAGCAAGATGTATTGGAAATTGTTCGCATTTCAAATTATTTCGCAATTTTGTATTGAATGGTGGATGGTTGTGTTTGTGAAATCTTCAAGAAACGAGATGGTTTCTAGTACTTGTACTCTGAAGTTTAAAAAATACTCTAAATTAAGAAAAATAGATGCATTTTTGTAATATTTTATATAATCGATATTTTGCCTTAAAAATGATAAAAATGTTGTCTAATTTTATTTTATTTTTATAAAATCGATTATTAATAGGTAAAAATTTAAATTCACTATTTCCAATGGGAATGGGAATAGTGAAAGTATTCCAAGTATGTTATACTATTCAGGAACATGATTTTTCTTTCCTTCCTTTCTTCTACTTTGCTTTATGTTTAATGTTCCAAATACTGGCTGGAAATTAAATGCATAAACAGTGACTGTCGGAATGTCATATTTAAACCGATGGAAGATATGAGTAAGATAAAGATTATTATTAAGCAAGTGGAATGGAATGGTGAAAAGGAGTTCCAAGTTTGGAAGCTCCGGGTCTTTAGCGACTTCGGTGCGGCGGCCTGGAAAACAATGGAAAAACGAAAGAGACAAAGCGCGAAGTTGACTGCTATCTCGAACGTTCATTGGTATGTTAGAGGAATCCTACATTGAAATGAATTGTATCTAAGAGCTTGAATTATTCGCGGGACTAAATATACTCGAAGTATTAATTGCATAAAACAACGTAAACTTATTTGGAGATATGAATCTTCTTACGAAAAGGCGCTCCAGGCAAAGGCATATAATCTCGAGCTACTCGAAGGTAAGTCATTTTGTGAAAAATTAACGCGGTATTCGTGCATTCATTTTGAAAATTCTCGCGTAATTTAGAGTAATTTTAAGTCTAATTACTTGGTATAAATATTATGAAAATGTAATTCGATCAAGTTTAATTAGATTCAATACACAAATAACTTTGAGTTAAATGAAATTTGTCTTGAATAAATATTTGTCATTGAACTCCGAATTTCATTATTGTATTTACAAGGTTTACTCATAACTGCCATCGTGTCGGAAATCGTGCCACCTGATAAGGCCTTAATATAACGTATAAAATATATAACGTATGAAATATACTTAAATATATCCTGTAACATTCAAGTATAACATATACTTGCAATAGTATTTATTTCAGTTCCGATCAGGAAAAAATGCCCGATCGGGGCCACGTCAAATTTCTGTTGGGGGAAGTTCAGAGTACTCTTTCGGGTAAAAAAATAACACTTCATTAAGAAAATTCTATTCGTTTATTCTTGTGTAAATTTGACCCGGGCGAGGTGGAATAGAAATATACTGGCGTCTGTTTTGTCGCCGGGGGATCAGGTGTGGTGTTAAAAGAACAAGCGAATGGCTCGACCGCAGGGGAAAATGTTGAGAAATTTAGCAAAGAAGCAAGCTCCGCCGCACAAGCGCGCGCGCAGGCACACGTGGGTGTATTTTTCTGCGAAACTTTAGTCGAGCGGGTTCAAAAGGACAGCAGAAAAGCCTTGTTGACAGATGTGAGACATTTAACAGCGGTCCTGCACAAATGCGCCACGCTCCAACGCGTAAATCAACGCAAAGTGCTAAAACGTCTGCATAGACTATTGGCCGAGTCAAATTACGGCTTTTTAATGTAATTCTTTCGTTGGAATATACATAGACCGTTGTCAAGACAGTCCTGCCACTGTTAATTTTTCAGTGAAGTCTTTAATTTGCTATTTTATGCGAGGGAAACCTCATTCACAAACAATGGATGGAAAAAGATTGCTTGATTAAAGACAAAATTTATCTTGATATTTTGCCAAAAATAAATTGTCGTGAATCAAGAAAAGTTTCTTGTTCCAAGGTACTAAGTGGTTGAAGCAAAAAAATGTCCTGGCAGATTAAAGTTAGGTTTCGAACGAAAAAAATAATCGCAAAATTTAATTTGATTCTTGACCGAAATGTAGAAGAAAAATGTTTTGATGAAGCTAATGGATATTTTTTGAAGTTTGAATGACTTGAAGATTTATAAAATATTTGAACAATGTTTGAGTACGATGAAACTATCACAAATTTCGTATAATTTAAAATTGTTTAAAATCATATTTATTTGCATAATATATTGTTATGACTTTGCTTGACATATGAAAGTAAAACTCGACATTTTGCATTTCATATAACAGATTTATAATAAGTAAATTAACATACGAAATGTATCTCAATTATTTTAATCACGGCCAGCATAATTATGTATAAAATGGGAATGTCAAATCAAATAATGAAATTACAAAATTATTACAAAAGTAACGAAAATATATCTACAGTATTTGAATATTTCAGCGAGTAGAAATTCATAATTCATAAGTCTCGAAATTCAAAGTTCTTTTCGCGTAAGAAAAAGGAATTGCTTACTTAAAAATATTTGCTATAACATGAAACTGTTTTTCTTTTTTTTTTCTGTTATAACTTTGTTCGCTGATGCCAATACTTTTCACGTTTTTACTTTTTTAAATTCAATTGTACTTCCATGATCTCTTTTTATCTCAACTCGAGCAACACTAATAGTATATGTATCGATATCATTTCCAATTGTAAAATTACTACAATTTCTCGGCAAATGAAATTAAAGGCCAAAATATCTTTCTTCATCTGTTTTAACACATAATTTAAATATAAAACATATTTCCAACCGACTATTCGACTGGGTAACTTATTTTTAACTGGACTTTTACATTTGAATTTTCTTCGGAGCAATTTACAAAGAACCAAGTGGTAAATGCATTTATGTTACACTTTGCAAACTTACGTAATTCATTTTGTGTAAAAAAATTGGTTTAGTTTTTTTTTGTATTTTTACCTCCTGTGTTACGAATAATATTTTTTGTTCCAATTCCTGAAAACTTTCATGAGCACCGTTAATAAAAAAGTCTAAAAACACTTAAAAGCTTTTCGATCAATTAAAACTAAATGGAAATTATTCATTAATCTTTGTTGTTTCGTAAACTAATCAATTGGCATCCAATAACACATTATTTCCATCGCATATCGGTTGGTAGAAAAAGTTTTTGTGTTAATGTCAAAGTTGCGAAAAAATTAAGACGCTATGAAACTTACATGGAAATGATTAATGAATAAAGGGAAAAGTTCATGATCCCTGTTTTATTCTATCGAACGAAAGTTCGTTAAATTAAATTTGAGGGGATTAAACATTTTTCATTACGAAAGATAAAAGTCGATGCTGAAAAATGTTACGGGATTGTTTTTTGTTTGTCGCTTGAGAGCTCCTTCAACATTTTGAGTGCGGTTTCCTATTCTAAAATCGATCGTTGTTTGCCAAAAGCATTTGAATTTCTCCGAAGAAATCAAATGGATGATCTTCTAAATCTCTCGCGTGGAATACAATTCCATGCGAGTGTTATTCTCGCGCTTTCGAATAAGAATTTAAAACAGAAACTATAAATCAAAACGACGTAAATTTCATTTTTTTTTCTTTTTTTCTTTTTCTCGTTACAAAGAAGAGCCAAGTTACGCTTCACCAAAGCACGATTTTAGAATGGAGTTATGCCGTGACAAGTTCTTCATTTTAAAATGTTTGTAATCATTTCGAGAAAATTGTTTACCGTTCTCTTTTTCTGAAAATCGTTTCGCGTTGTCTTGTTTAACAAAGCGTAAAGAAAAGTTTCATAAACTTCCCTAATACTAAACGTTAAACAACTGTTTTAAATTATTAAATTTCGCTTTGATCCGGGAAAAATATAAAGTGTTGCCAAAGTACAAGAGATATTTACACTCCGTTGCGTTGAAAAATAAATATGTATAATGTACAAAGGAAGTTAAGAAAGGTTTTTTGTATGGTGCTTTCATCGCTACACCTATATTTGTACACAAAGCAAAAATAAATGTTACATAAAGTATCCGAGATATTTAATTGACTTGCACGAAAACGTAAATCTCGTTGTTCACTAAATTATGTACGCGACGTTGATAAACTCAAGTTTATCATAAAATATTATCATGAAATCTGAATTCGACCGTTGGCAAAGTTTTCCGAAAAGGCTACACATTTCTAAATAACTCCATTACAAGCTGTGATGAAAATTTCAAAAGTTTTCAGGCTGAAGAACAAGAAATATAAATATTAATAGCCTACAGTTCTGAAGGTATTAAGGTATAAGTCACGAGGCCATGATAAAGTGGGATAAAAATCAGCATCTGCAGGAGCACTGCATTTTCCACGTTTTGCGTGTCTTATGCAAGCACAAATGTGCTGAGAGTATGTCCGAAAAATTGATACCCTATTTGGTCATCGTTCCATACGGAAAGTTAATATCGGTGTTATTTAACAAAGTAATTCGAGGGACGAAAATTGCATCAACGTTTAACTGCATTTAAAGCAAAAGTTTTATTGCAAGAAAAAAATTACCGACATTTCATTACCGTTACACTTTTATTTCATTACAACGCAATACACTCAAAATGAAAGACATTCCCAGTTCTTATTGAATTTTACAACAATTTTCCGAGTGCAATAAGCTGGACGGGAAACAAAAGCCTTTAAAAATTGATTACCTTTTCCATCGGTAAATAAACGTAGCGCACCGGAACGTACAACGGTACGTACGTACGGTCGTGTGTGATGCGCGCAAAATAACCTGCATAATCGGCACATAGTCGCGCATAAAGTGCAAAACCAACCGACGGGGAACGACTCCGAGTTAATTTAAGAAAATAATCGAATTACCAAGAGAGACGTAATCTCGGCCAATTGAATTGCGAGGATGAAAAGGCTCCATTGATATGATTTCGAGAGAGGCTGCTCATTAGTCCTCCCGGGGCGAAATTTCTTATCTTTCAAAACTCTGCCCTATATTTTATGACGAAACAGACATTCTTTACGCTTTTATCGTACAACAGAAACGATACATTCGTAGATCAAAGATCAAATGTTTGACCTTGAATATTTGTTTCTTCAAAGGCATCGACAACAAGTCGAAGGACAATTCTTGCTTCTCAAAATAACAATAAAAAAACCCGATTTACGAAAGAAAAATCAAACCCAAAATTTGTTTTGAGAACTTTCAAAAATTATTATAGCAAATAAATCGTTCTTACACAAACATCACAATTAATCTTCTTTTCCAATTTAACATTCCAAAGACAAAAATCAAACGTTTGGGAGATTCTGAGAACCAATCGGAGCACGGAAAATGTTGACAAGTCAGACGATACGTCTTCTCATAGACCACTGCTGCGTTTTTTTAATCCTACATTTTCTTTATTTTTTGGGGTCATCGCAGTGGCAACTGCACGACAGTCGCGCTCCTTTCGAAGTTTGACGCGCCGTCCTGTGGCTCGGGGATACGCGAAGCGTTTTAACGCGGCATTAAGCCGGGAAAGGAACTATAATTATGCGCCGAGCAAAACTATTACCACGAGTCATGCTCGAGGAAGTTTCCACCAGCCAGAGACACGTTCCGAACTGCAGTTGCAACTTGGCGCGGCCTATATACGCGAGGCACAACCTATGACAAATTATTGTTACAAAGCCGACTTTCAACGCGATAAGGCTCGCAATATATTCATCTACGCGGCTCCCAAGATTTTTACGCCGCCCGCGCGATTCGGTGCTTCAGTTTTATTTAACGAATAACTGCACTTCGGTCTGTTTGATTTTCGCATCACGTGACGCGACTGCGCTGCGAAGTTTCCGTACTTGGACGATCTCTGCGAAGGAGCTCTCGAATGATTGCGTTGCAAAACAAGCGCGGCTCCGAAATTTCTGCCCCGAACCCCGACGAATCTTAATCGTTGTTGCTTCTTGCGTGGACCTTTTAATCGTTACTGCCCATTATTACATATTTCATATTAATAAAGACTTTCAAACTTACCTTATTTATTTTATCCTGCATGTAACTTAGACTGACTTCAAAGTACACCAAAAAGTTTGCAACGATTTTTTGCAAAAAATTAAAGCTAAACTGTGCACGTATCAAGAACCAAACGTAACGTTTAAATGTATTTCCGCGCGATTAAAAATACAATGATTTTTTCGTTTACTTTCTTTACAAATTGTACTGTTTCTACGGAAAATTGACGAAAACTTGAATTTGTTGCAAAAAAATACTACGAACTTTGCGCGTATGATTTTGATGGACGATTACAATGTATATAGAAAGATGGAAGCTCGTGTCTTTTCGGTCGCGCGTGAATTTACATTTGATCCAAATACACCGTTCAGTTTAAAGGCAACAGGTTAAAACATGTTGACAGCAGTGCTCGGCGACATGTATCTCGATACAGCAATTTGCCGTCGAAAAACGACGTTTTAATGAGCGGCGGGTAATTGAAACTTCGAGCGGCTTTGACGGCATCTTAAGTCGCGAATCACTTTGTGTGATAGAATGCCACGCGTTTTACGTCCCCGGCATTCGGCTAGACACTTCGGGGCAATAATTAGTCTTCGCCGCGAAGTTGGCCTCGCTGCTAACTGCCGAGTCACCGAAGCCGCGTGCAATTTTCATAATTATTTGCGTGACGTTTCATTGTCGTTGGCGGCGATTACGGCCGGGGATTCGGGATCGCGCGTCACTCGGGGACATTTGAAAATTAATTTGTCTGTTTGTTCCGGTCGAAACGTTTTTGGAAAATGTTTCCGACGCAGTTACACGGGGCTTATTTATCGCGCTGAAAAGCTCTTCGTAAGTATCGAAAATCTGTCATCAGCTTTGCCATAAATCTCTTTCGTCCCTTTCTAGCGGCCTCCTCGTCCGTCGTCGCCGTCATTGTTTAGCCGTCCTTGTTCCGCGCCCGGCGTCCTCCGGCCGAATATCGTTGGCTCATGAAACGTCATTACTCCGGGATATTAATAAGTGGGAGGGCGCAAAATGCAAACAAACAAAGACCGGCGAAGAAGTCGGTCCGGGAAGAAAAATGACAGAACGAAAATGAATCGAGTTTCGGGGGCTCGGGTGGAGTAACGTGGGAAAGGGTTGAAGTGCGCCAGCGAGAAAGAAAGCGCTTTCCGCGGGCAAAGATAAATTGAAATCGGAAGCTGGAATTTAATTAAAAAACTTTATCTCCGTCCATGCGAAAGAAACCACGTGAGCTCGTCGTCTTGACGGTCTCACTTGCCACGTTATACAGCAATCGATCTATAGCCGCGGAGAGGCAGCGATGGAACACTGGATGAAAAGTTTGCCTCAACTTTTTTCTTATTATATACAGAGCGTAATTCGTTTCGATTTTGCACACGCTCCGGAGAAACGTGCTCCATTAAACGATTCAATACGGGGTAATTATCAAAAGCGGAGCTTAATGTTTCTAGAGGTCAACGACCCTGTTTGTGACCGGCTCGCTAGACGATAACCCGGATATTTGGATCAAATGTTTTTGTTTATTAACGAGCGCAAGTTGAACGCGCGTATCTGCGTGCTGCAATTTTATCGAATGAAAAAATAACCGTTTGTCGGGCAATTATTTTGCCATTCTTTTACCGAATATTCTTTGTCGACGCCGTTCTGAAAGCTGACATGAATCAAGGAAAAATCCTTTGAGACTCACCGGGTTTTCCGTAAAGATCCAAGGAAATTCAACGTCCCGTGCATTCCACTGATAGGTACACGCTGCTTTTTTAGTCAATCGCACTGGAAAAAAAAATTCATGGAAATTTTAGTTTCGTTTCTTTGATTCGTATGTTTAATTAAAGAGTACGGCTCTGTTCGCGACCTCTTAACAAGATAATATCCGTATTTGTGACTTGTTATTATGTTTTATATTTAAAATCCTCGTGTTTGTACGCCGAGAAGAAATAACGTGAATTTCAGTGGAAAAAATGCCAAAAGGTCGTCATGCGCATATTTGTATTTACGATTAAAATAAAATAATTGAAGGAAAATATATTGATGTTGCATATTCATTTTTGAATATACATTTTTTATTGAGACTTGTAATCGGAAAAACACTGACCCATGAAATAAATAGGAGAAAATTGCACGCGAAACGTAGGATGATATTGCAGCGTAAACATTGTCGCACCAATCACATGCTGGCGTAACAGTGACAATCGTCCGTACGCGACACATGCATCGTCACGTAAATTCCATTCGTGATGCGCGCCGCCGACAAAATAGGCACGATTATTACATGCGTATTTACAAAATCTCACGAAAAACGAGCAATTTTAGTGCCGGCGTTTTATTTTGCAATTTTCATAACTTTCGCGACAAATTTACTACTGTTTAAATCATGTCGCTTAGCGCTGTGTTAAAAAGATTTATTTTCTTGAATTTTGTAGTTTTTACTACAATGAGATACGATTCGAATTATTAACATAAAAAGCAATTTTTCTTAACACTTTACAGCCTTGAGAAAATCATTTTATCATATTATTAAAGCTATTATATAGAACATTTGTTTTAGGAAATTTCAATTAAAATAATGATCAATACGATGTTAGACACAAATAAGTTACTCCATTTACTTAATCCAACCAGATGACACGATTCTATTAACGAACATACAGCTTGGTTGTAATTTCAAATAAATATCAACTTTTCTTATCTACTTGTGCATACAATGCATTCGAACATTGAAATTTTACAAATTTAAATGAAATAAAATCAATAATCTGAATTATTTTGATATAGAATTCACCGCTAACTAAAACTTGATCATGAATACAGACGTTCATTTCGCGAAGCGATTTCAGAGATTCGAAAGCAAATTACGATCACACGAGGAATAGAACTTATCTTCATCTTTTGTATTTACAATCGTCAAATAACGTTATCCGAAACGTTATTTTGCTTCAATAAATTATTCAACGTGGCTTACGGCAGATACTCATGTGAATTGAAACAAATTAAAACTAAATCAGAAATTAATGAACGCCCGAAACTTTATTTTCAATGTTGCCATTGATTAAGAAGCTTTTACCTCGATAAACACAAATTTCTCACTCGAGTGAACGGCATATACTCCCTCTTGTTGTTCTATTGTTCTTGTGAATTATCTCAAACATCAGGCCGCATAATGAATCTGTCCGTTTGCCGATTGTTCGACTAACTCTGCAGCGAGAAACTGCTCAACCAATTTTCAACTTATCAATGTGACATCAACTATTAGCCTAATGGCATATCTAATTGTCATGCATGTATCACATTTTCTTTGTTGCCTATTCCCCCCTAGCGGTGAACGCAAACTATCAACAACTTGCACATTTGCAAAATTGATAGAAATGCGGTCTGAGCCTTAATAACAATTTACTCTTTTTATTCAATATTCCTTATTTCGATCTTATTTTATTCAATAATTAAGATAGGTACAAATTATTTCTGAAGCAATAGATTACTACGTTAAGAATTTGAAAATTTAAGACTATAATAAGGTATTAACAAGGTCGCAACAAATAATTCACAATGATGTAAGTTACGTTAAAAATCAAACTGTAATGTGAAATTGTTTTCCCCATTGTGAAATTTTTATGATGTAATTTGACATAGTTTTTAGTGAACGCAGTGTTTATGAAGCTTCTTGAGGCACAGCTATTCATTTGAATGACTCTTTCGATAAGACAAAAGCAATCGGCGATAACAATTCATTTAGCAAAATACACCGTGATTCCTAATAAGCTTTCGACGAACTTGTGCATAAAAGACTCTTTTATAAGTTGAAACATTAAGAAATGCTAGAGTCAATGTCGGGATGATCAACGGTCTATCTTCCGGGCGTTCCTTTGTTAAATATAAACCATTTGCAACATTTTCTCCGCCCAACTTTTTTACCTTCCGTTTGATACCTACGAATATTTTGTAAAATATGCTTATTGATTGAACGTAATTTCAATTTCCCGTTCATTATAACTCGCGCAATAAGAAGCACAAACGAGCCGTAAAAGTCAAATATTCGGAAGTTGTGTTGAAAATGAAACGTCATTGTTAAAGGAACGGAAGATTGCAATTAAATTTTTTGCCATTTACGGACTCAAATCATAAAAACAAACGGAGCGATGGCGCGAGACGCATACGGCCGACATCAGTGTTTAAGACGCGCGGGAAAAAATTAATGAAAGGAAACGAAAAAAAAAAAAAAAAACTGCACTTTGCGTTGATTTGATTAGGATCTGTCTGCTTTGAGAAATAATGATCAAAAATTTAATTTTCATCTCGTGGCATTTTTTCGACTACTATTTCCAGTATGCTCGTTCGGTTCGTAAAAGCCAAACGGCATTCCCATGGGGATATACGTAAACTCGACTACGTTTCACATGAGAAATCAAATAAATTCATTACACTCGTCAAGAATTATAATTCTTGTAAAAAATAATTTAAAAATAAAACCTCACCACTGGTTTATGAAGTAAATATTGTATAAAATCGAAGGAAGTTTTTGTATTAAAAAAGAGGATTCTTCTAATGTGAAGCAAGATTTTTTTCGTAATCCAAATTGCTTCACGATGAAATCTATTTTTGTTACGACGGTACTTTGTTCACGAATCCTCGTCAAAATTTGTATCAAATATGACAGTGAATTTTAGAAGCTGTAGTATTAAGTCAAAATAATGTTTATTAAAAAGAACCAATTATCGTTTTTTTTTCGTTTACTCACTCATAATTTTATCTATATACACATGTGTTTATAATTTTGACAAAATTGACTTTCATCGTTGAATTTTTACCGAACTCTTAAGTACGAAATTAGATTCAGTAAGTAATGTCATTCAAAGAAGTCAACTAAGAGTAGAAAATCGAATTACGAGACACTCTTTTTTTCTCGATAAAACCAGCGAAGCAGAGCCGACTGCCCTTCCTCGCAATTTCGAACACAAAATATTTTTCAGCAATATTCAACTTGGTGTAATGAAACTGAAGCCACATCCGAGTTCATACCCGAAAGGCGAATATTAGAAACGTCGAAGGCGAAGCGAAAAGAAACGGGTTCGTTGAAATTGTCGGAAGACGCCGTGAGCTTTCGACTTTACGACGAAACTTCGTCAAGTAATACTTCGCGCCATTAGTTCTTAACTTCCGACTTAAAAAAACGTTCGCTTATCATTCCACGGACACTCATAACCCCTGATTTTTCAGTTCCCTTTTTACTAATAATCGTATTAGCTTATCTGACGGTTTTCACCCGGCCTCGAGACCGGGGGTCGTAATTTTTTAGCGAAAACGAACTCGGCCAACGAAGGACTATTTTTAATTAACGCGTTAACTTATCGAAATTTAGATCCACGTGCGCTGTCGAAATCTACCCCCTGCCCCCCCCCCTTCTCTCCTTCCTAAACCCCGAAAAGTAATTGTTACGAAACTTGCTGATTGTATCGCCGAAGTTGCAAAATTAAATTCGCTAGTTGCATCGGAAATGTGTAATTCTGACCCTTTTTTTTACGCGCGCGCAATTTTTTTTTTTTTTATCAATTTTTCATGCTGCAGGCGAAGCATCGCTGCACGTTTGCGAAAAAAGCTGTTACTAATGCGAATACTATATTGTGCCGCTGAAACAACGGGTATATGTGTTTATCAATTCTACACGTTGAATACGTTGCTTCGTGTGCACTCACAGAAAAATTATTTTGAAATTATGATTATGGTTACTCTAACCTAACGTTACTTTTATAGTCGTTCCTACGAGAGAAATATCGCAGTAATTACTGTACTTAATTTATTATCAAAGGTTAATAGTGTATGTAACAACATAAGTACAAGTTAAATATGACGTCCAAGTAATTGTTTTCTGTATAGTATCAGGGAAAAATGTTTTGACATTGTTTTCGCCTACACCGTTAAAGATAAGTGGAGTGAAACATTTTGATGTAAAGTAAACACTGGAAAAAAAAATCAAATTAAAACAGCATTTAGGTATCTTGTGACAGCATAGGAGAAAATGTTAACCTTTAAAATGTTCGATTAAAGTGTGAAATCGTTAACCCAACGGCGATTGATGTTGAGC